>ML249873.1:0-38786 GCA_005239495.1 Nicotiana undulata
GAGAGTACTGGGGATTGACCTATGCGATCGCGGAGCAATGTGTGTGATCGCAGAGGTTGACGAACAGAGGATCGCGATCGCGACCCCACGTCCGCGTTCGCGGAGAGCATTTCAGAATCCAACACCCAACCCAGGTCTACACTATGCGATCGCGTGAGGCCTTCCGCGATCGCGTAGAGCACTAATCCCAAGCTCTGCGATCGCGGTGGAGGCCCTGCGTTCGCATAGGGTCAATTTCCACCCCCAGCCCATACAATATTGCGATCGCGTGACCGAGTCCGCGATCGCGGAGAAGAAAACGCTGGACACCAGAAAACAGGAGAAAACCAGATTTTTAGCACTTTTCACACCCCGTTAGCTACCCAAAACTCATCCGAGCCCTCGGGGCTCAAAACCAAACACACACAACTCCCAAAACATCTTACGGACTTATTCAAGCTTTTAAACCACCAAAATATCATCAAAAACAAGGAATTAAACCTTAAAACTCATAGAATTTTCTTAAACTTCATAAAGCTTAATTTTTCCAATTTTGATCCGAAAAACGTCATTTCAAGTCCGTTTTACACCAAATTTCACAGATAAGATAAACAACATATAATGAACCTGTTCCAGGCTCCGGAACCATAATTCGGGCTCGGTAACACGGTTTTCACATCAAAGTTCATTTTCAAAAACCTTTATTATTTTCAGAAAACAATTTCCTTCAAAAATTCATTTCTCGGGCTTGGGACCTCGGAATTCGATTCCGGGCATACGCCCAAGTCCCATATTTTCCCACAGACCCTCCGGGACTGTCACATCACGGGTCCAGGTCTGTTTACCAAAAATGTTGACCAAAGTCAACTTTATTCATTTAATTATCATAAAATTCCATTTTCATCAAATTTCAACATAAAGACTTCCCGGCTACACGCCCGGGCTGCGCACGCGCATCGAGGTGAGATTAACAGAGGCTTTCGGGGCCTCAGAACCCAAATTTAGCTATAATTACTTAGGATGAACTTTTGGGTCATCACAGAGAGTATGGAATATAAATAAAATGTGACCATCGTGACATGAATAATAAAACTTGTGAAAGTCGCAAAGAGCCAAGGAAATATTGCTATTGTGAGAAGTTGAAAATGCTAATAAAGATTTGTACAATGTGAAAGATTTTGAGATGAATACATTTCTATATATGTGTTACCTGTGTGTGCGAACTACTAAAAATATTTTTGGGAGGATCATTAGCAAAACCGAGGAAGGGTGGGTCATAAGGCCCACACCTGAAACTACACGTACCGATGTAGGGGTGGATTGTGATTTCGGATGAAATTGGAATATTGGTGAAATTGTGATTATTCCCCTAAATTGGGATGAAATTGGTACATGTGAATCAGAAAAGAAAAAGCCAACCCACACGACATATGTGGGAAGGCGGCCTAACTGATCAAGTGGAGATCAGACTCCATGTTGCGCACATGGTTGTACTACTCTTGTAACAACTTTCTTTCGCATCACCATGTCAAACCACATTGTCCGTGGGGAGATGGCCTAGCCGATCGGGCATGATCGGACTTCGTGCTAACAAAGACGATAGAATATCAGTGCTAATGATCTCCCAACCAAATAGTATATATATATATATATATATATATATATATATATATATATATATATATATANTTCGTACTTTGAAAAATTGTTATGTTTCAATTGGTTATTTCGACATTGTTGATTGTGACTCGCTGGCTCTTTGTGTTGTCTTTGCTTATATGGACATTCTGTTCTGAATATCTACACATACTAGTGTTATTCGACAACACTAATGTCCCTTTTGCTGAGGGCACTGTATCTTTAATTGATACAGGTGGTTCCGCAACAGGAGGCGTCGATCAATAATAACAGCATACACTTCCTAGCTGACTTGGTGAGCCCTACTTCATTCTGGGGTCTTGAACCTTTTGCTCCTCATGTATCTATTATTAATTTTCTTACCATGTTTTGAGGTATGGCCGGGGCCTTGTTGTCGGCATTTCCTTATTAACATTTAGTTGTATTTAGAGGCTCCGTAGACAGCTTGTAGGTGGTGCCTGATGTTGGGAGTAGAACTAGAAATGTTGGTATTTAGCAAAAATATGTTTTACATTAAATCCATAAACTTGTAATATTTTGTTAACATGAATGAAGTTGCTAATGAAAATGAAATGGAAGGCGTAATAAAATACTTTCAGAATTTGATTAATGGAGTTTATGTCCTCTTTATTCGTGAATTAGTTGGGTATAATGAAATCTAGCAGACTTGCTCAGTCGAGTTTACTCGGTTGAGCGCCGGTCGCGCTCCTCGATTTTTGGGGCGTGACATGAATAACCTGCGGAAATTATGGATTTCCAATTAAGTGATTCATATGAATCAGATATACGATATCACATACATTAGAGACCAATCAATATAAATGCTCCAAATAGATAATAGCACAAAAATGATTAAACAGAAACTTGCAACTTCTAAGATTCTCATTTATTTCTAGCTCATGCTACGATCATAAATCAAATCATTCACACTTCAAGCACAACCATAAAATAAGAGCATGGTATGTATACAGTAGAAATCGGGGCTACCCGATTTCATTTTTTGGTCGAAATAGGAATATCACGTCGGAGAGCTAGGACGTCGAGTACGAAATTGAAGCCTCTTTTCAGATCGAGGTCAACATCAATCGAGGCCAGAAAAAGAGAGACTCCGAGTTACATCGACACAACTTTATAACAGAAAGGGAGAGATATCCACGATTGGTCGAGGATCGTGGCGTGAATCTCAGAACGGATCAATCTATGGCGATTAATCAACTGTTAATATGATTTCCTGCTATAATTAGAAGTGTACCTTATTTAAGACTCCTCTATTATATAAATAGGAATTCCATTCATTTGTAATGATCATTATTCACTGATAAAAATATATACACTCGTTACTTTCTTGCTATTTCACTTACTGCTCATCAGAGTTGCTTTATCATTTATTATTCTTATTACTCCACCTCGAGACTACCCCAAATTGAGGTCGAGGCCTTGCTTGCATACTGGTTTGATTTATTTTATTGTCTAATTCACACATTTATTTTCTTGCTTATCAATTGGTATTGGACGAAATCACGTATCCTTAAAACTACAATATAAGTTTAATTTTTATCCGAATTTGAGGGTAAACAGTTTGGCGCCCAACGTGGGGCTAAGTATAATAGTGATTATTCGGTACTGATTCTGATAACACACATTACTTTACTCATGTTCTTGTCAAGTATCTTTGCTTTCAGGTTAAAACATGCCAAACTCACAAAACGCACCCACACATGGTGACAATGGCCTCAGGTTTCACAGGGAAAACGACAATGTAATTGCTCCAGAAGTCGAGGTACCACAGGCTAACTTCGGGGGAGCACCGGTTGTCAACCCAGTCGATGTCATTTCACATGTTGCTTTAAATGCGGACCTAGGCGCAGACCCCGAAGGGAGTGTACGCAGAGAAGGCTGATCTGGTGGCCAAAGTACACAGGGCAGAGGAGATGGAAGAGTTAGTCTCCAGTTGATATTCAAAATGTTACAGGCTTAGCAAGACGATATTGCTCAGCTACAAAATCAACATAGAACTCCGAGTGGGGTCGAACCAGAAGCCATCCGTTGTACCGAGCCAGTGCTAGAGAGGTCGGATGGTAACGAATCGGGGACCGATCTTGCAATAATGAAAATGCTCGAGGAGCTCACCAAAATAATTGAGTTAGGATAGAAGAAGATCGAAGCTAATGATAAAAAGGTGGAAACATACAACTCCCGATTCGATCATATACCAGGGGCACCGCCAATCTTGAAAGGGATGGATTTGAAGAAATTTGGTCAGAAGTCGTTTCCTCTTGTTGCGCCTCTGGAACCCATTCTAAAGAAGTTTTTTATACCGGATATACTTAAATACAATGGGACTAGCGATCCTAATGAGCATGTCACCTCCTATACATTTGCCATCAAGGGTAACGATTTGGAAGATTGTGAGATCGAATATGTTTTATTGAAGAATTCGGGAAGACCCTATCGAAAGGAGAAATGATTTGGTACCACAATCTATCGCCAATTCCATTGACTCATTTTCCATGTTAGCAAACTCTTTCGTAAAGGCACATGCCGAGGCCATAAGGTTGCGACAAGGAAATCAGACCTTTTCAAAGTAAAACAGAAGGATAATGAGATTTTAAGGGAGTTCGTATCCCAATTTCAAATGGAACGCATGGAGTTTCCACCGGTCATAGAAGATTGGGACATTCAAGCTTTCACCTAGGGGTTGAATGAACGAAGTTCGATAGCATCGCGTCAACTGAAGCAAAATTTGATCGAATATCTAGCGGTAACTTGGGCCGATGTACATAATCGGTCGAAGATCAGAGTCGAGGATGACCAGCTAGGAGATCCATCCGGTTCAATGTATCCAAACAGGTCCGCAACTAAAAATCAGAGGGACGTTGATCAGGAACCTCAATCGAATAAAGACCGATATCAACCGTACATAGCAGAACACAGGAACGGTGGCCCAGGACACAATTCCGCCGGGAATGATCGAAGAAGTGATCGAGGGCAGAATTCTCGGGGACTTATGAGTAAAAGTGGTTTTGACAAGTATGCCGATCCTATAGAGGCACCTCGATTGTCAGAATATAATTTTAGCATCGAAGCATGGGGCATTGTATCATCAATTGGAAGAATCAAAGTTACTAGATGGCCCAAACCTATACAGACTGCCTTCCCAAAGAAACCCCAATTGATGTGTAAATATCATGGAACACATGATCACATGACAGAAGATTGCAGGTAATTAAGGGATGAGGTAGCGCGTTTATCAAATGAGGGCCACCTTCGAGAATTCCTAATTGATCGAGCCAAGAGTCATTTCATAGAAAGAGACCCCAACAAGAATAATGAACAGGAGAAGCCACATCATGTAATCCATATGATCGTCGGCGGAGTCGATATTCTGCAGGCACCCGTATTCAAAAGCACTAAGGTGTCAATTACTAGGGAAAAACAAACTCGAGATTAAGTGCCAGAAGGCACCGTATCATTCAACAACGAGGAAGCAAAAAGAATTTCTCAACCTCACAACGACACTTTGGTAATTTCTATCTTATTAAATAAAGTTCAAGTTAAGCGCGTTTTAGTGGATCCAGGTAGCTCGACAAATATCATCCAATCAAGGGTCGTGGAACAACTCAGCCTACAAGATCAAATCGTGCCCGCAACTCGGGTCTTGAACGGTTTCAATATGGCCAGCGAAACAACTAAAGGAGAGACCATCCTACTAGTGAACGTGGTCAGAACTATCCAAGATACCAAGTTCCGCGTTATCGAGGGGGACATGAGGTACAACGCCCTACTTGGGAGGCCCTGGATTCACAATATGAGGGAAGTCCATTCGACTCTCCACCAAATGATGAAATTCCCGACATCGGACGGGGTAAAAACAGTGTACGGGGAGCAGCATGCTGCAAAGGAAATGTTCGTGGTCGATGAGGTAATATCGGCGCTGTCAACATCGAAAGGATCAAACATCAAAGGTGAACAAGAAGCCAAATAGCAATCACAACCACCAACCTAGACTGAATCGGGCAATCAGGAAATAGAGGGAGAAGAAGATGAAGATTTTTTGGCCCCTCGAACCTTCGTCGTTCCCGAAGAATCTGATGCCACCTAATCGACGGTCGAAGAGCTGGAACATGTTATATTTATCGAGTACCTCCCCGTGCGAAAGGTATACCTGGGGACGGGGTTAACCCCCAAACTCAGGAAAAAGCTTATTAATTTTTTTATCTATAAGATAGATTGTTTTGCTTGGTCCTACTTAGACGTGACAGGGATCCTGCCAGAGATAACAACACATCGGCTGAGCTTGGACCCGAAGTTCAAGCCAGTGAAGCAAAAGAGAAGGCCTCAGTCCGATGTAAAGCACGCATTCATAAAGGCGAGGTAACTAAACTTCTCAAAATAGGATCCGTTCGGGAGGTAAAATATCCCGAATGGTTAGCTAATGTAGTCATAGTCCCTAAGAAAGGGAATAAAATTAGGATGTGTGTAGATTATAAATATTTGAACAAGGTATGTCCCAAAGATTCTTTTCCATTGCCTAACATCGATCGCATGATCGACTCCACGGCAGGCCACGAGATCCTTAGTTTTCTCGACGCCTATTTCGGGTACAATCAAATTCAAATGAACACGGAAGGCCAAGAAAAGACTTCATTTATCACCAAGTATGGAACATATATATTATAACGTAATGCCCTTTGGGCTAAAAACGCGCCGTAGCTACTTACCAACGCCTAATAAACAACATGTTCGAAGAACAAATAGGTAAGTCAATGGAAGTATATATTGATGACATGTTAGTTAAGTCCTTGCGTGCAGAGGACCATTTGACACATTTGCAGGAAACATTCAAGATACTAAGAAAATACAACATGAAGCTCAACCCCGAGAAATGTGCTTATGGGGTTGGTTCGGGAAAGTTCCTTGGCTTCATGGTGTTGAATCGGGGAATCGAGATCAACCCCGATAAAATCAAGGCTATCGAAGATATCACTGTCGTGGATAGTATTGAAGCCATACAAAGGCTGACAGGTGGAAAACTGCCTTAGGCCGATTCATCTCAAGATCGTTAGATCGGAGTCACAGGTTCTTCTCTCTACTAAAAAAGAAGAACGATTTCGCCTGGACCACGGAATGCCAACATGCGTTAGAAGACTTGAACTGATACCTCTCGAGCCCACCATTTCTCTATACTCCAAAGGTAGATGAAAAACTCTACTTGTACTTGGCAGTCTCAGAAATTACGGTAAGTGGTGTCCTAGTTCGAGAAGAGCAAGGTCTCGAACTAGCTAAAAGCTTAGGAGCGGAAGTCATTGAAGCCAAGTGCGACTCCCTACTAGTAGTAAAGCAAGTAAACAAAACCTTCGAGGTTCGAGAGGATAGAATGCAAAGGTATTTGGACAATGCAGGTGACTTTGCACCGTTTTAATGAATGGACTTTACAACATGTACCTCGAGGGTAGAATAGTGAAGCTGATGCTCTTGCGAATTTGGGATCATCAGTCGAGGACGACAAAATCAGCTCGGGGACTGTCGTTCAACTCTCGAATCCGTGATCGAAGAAGGTCACGCTGAGATAAACTCCACAAGCTTAACTTGGGATTGGAGGAATAAATATATCGAGTACTTGAAAAACAGAAAGCTCCCATCGGACTCTAAAGAATCGAGGGCTCTACCAACAAAAGCTGCTCGATTTATGCTGACTGAAGATGGAACATTGTATAGGAGGACATTTGACGGACTGTTAGCAGTATGCTTGGGACCAGGAGACACCGATTATGTCCTACTAGAAGTTCACGAAGGTGCTCGTGGGAACCACTCTGGTGTCGAATCATTAGTTCACAAAATCATCAGAGTAGGATACTATTGGGATAGTATGGAAAAAGACACTAAGGAGTTTGTTCGAAAGTGTTATAAGTTCCAAAGATATGCACCAATGATCCACCAGCCCGGAGAACAACTTCATTGGGTCCTATCCCCATGGCCATTTATGAAATGGGGGATGGATATCGTCGGCCCTCTGCCATCGGCCCCAGGTAAACCTAAATTCATTTTGTTTGTGACTGATTATTTCTCTAAATGGGTTGAAGCACATGCCTTTGATAAATTTAGTGAAAAAGAAGTTATAGACTTCATCTAGGATCACATCATATACCGATTCAGAATACCTGCCAAAATTGTATGTGACAACGGAAAGCAATTCATCGGCAGCAAGGTAACAAAGTTTCTCGAAGAGCATAAAATAAAAAGGATCTTATCGACATTGTATCATCCAAGTGGGAATGGACATGCCGACTCAACGAACAAAACTATCATTCAGAATCTAAAGAAAAGGTTGAACGACGCCAAGGTAAAGTGGAGAGAAATCCTACCCGAAGTCCTTTGGGAATATCAAACAACATCGAAGTCCAGTACGGGGGCAACCCCGTTCTCTTTAGTATATGGCTCCGAAACCCTGATTCCAGTCGAAGTCGGAGAACCTAGCGCTAGATTTAGACATGCAACGGAAGAATCAAATCTTAAGGCTGTGAACACTAGCCTCGAATTATTGGAAGAAGAATGAGAAGCCGCCGTCGTTTGGATGGCTGCACAAAAACAATGCATTGAGAGATATTATAATCGGAGAACCAACCTTCCCACTTTAGAATCAGAGATTAGTCCTGAGGAAAGTCACCATCAACACTCGAGATCCTAATGAAGGGAAACTCGATCCGAATTGGGAAGGAGACCCTATCAAGTCCTCGATATCGTTGGAAAAGGATCCTACAAGCTGGGCACGTTAAACAATTACCAAATAATTGGAACATCTCACTCCTCAAGAGATATTACTGTTAAGGTATGACCTTCTCCTTTTTCATTTACATTTTACGCTAACTTATTTTTAGGTATTCAAGCAAAATATCAGAGTTATCATCGAGCAGGAAGATATTAGGAACATAAAGCACATGTTGTACTCTTTTTTCTTTCGACCGATTTTTATCCCAAATGGGTTTTTTCGGCAAGGTTTTTAACGAGGCAACCATTGTTCGTGCTGACTTAGAGTATCCGAGGTCTCCTTACAATCAACCTCGAATACTGGGGGGGGGGGGGGAATCACCCTTGGATGTTTTATTTTCAAGGAAAATACTTCATGACAAAATGGCCTCAGTAGGGAAAACATTGTAATGGGCCAAACGGTTGAATGAACTGTGTCCATATAGATTATTCGAGCCCTAACGGAAAAACATGTACGCATGTATGAATTATTCAAAGAAGTATTTTTCCTTATCAAATATCTAGTGCCTCAACAAATATTTTTACTTTACAAGCTCCATACTTATGATGTTCCGTGAAAAATGGCTCAAGGGCCAAAACGCAACTGCGCCTCGAACGATCGAACCCATATTCAGGGACTGCCGTCGAAAATAGACATGTCCGATTATCTGAATTTGAAACCATAAAACCTCAAAGAGTTATTCCTCGATTTATAGTCCAAAGCCATCATTCTCGAGGACTAACATCTCGAACAAGTTTGAAGTGTTATCGGGAAATAAGCCCAAGAAGCGTACCCAAAGGCTACGACCAAATCAACGCAGCTCGGAGACGTCCGAATCCTACAATAAAACCAGGCCTTCGAATTCTTTGAAAACCGGTTAGAAAAGGCTACCCTCGGCAAAGTAACCAAAGGGCTTCGATAATATCAGCCCCCAAAAAACCTTAATAGGTATCAAGTTATTCTAAGTACAAATTTGTGCTAAGGCACAAAAGGTAAAGAGGTTTCGATCAATATCGAACCCTAAAAAAAACCCAACGGGACATGCTAAGGCATAACAAAATTTTACAAAGTCTTTAAGTCAGAAAGAGAAAAGAACCATTCTTTTACGGCCATATCCGCCCAATTTAAAGAGCCTAATGGCCAATACACTTTGAGTTCGAAAACACGTTCTCACTCGATTCGAACATAAGGGTTCCATTATCTCGAGTTCGAATAAAAACCTACTCGACTACAGATCGAGGATTCATTGTCATTGAATACAAACCTAAGAGTTCTATTGCTTCACGTTCAAGTTTTATTCGAACTCGACTATAAAAGCAGCATTAAGATTTTGGCTTCGATCAAGTTATTTAAGACCAACGTCTCTAACATATTGTTTAAAGCATAAAAATGTGCTAAATATTCTAAAAGGCACAAAACAAGTCTAAAGAAAAAAATTGAGAAGAAATCAAAAGAAATATTTCTTTATATATATGTTTATGTACAAAAGACTGACGAAGGTCTTACAAAAAAGAAAAGGAAAAATAAAGTCCTAACTATGATCGGGTTGACTTCTTCCTCGGGAGCAGCTTCCCCTTCGGGCCCTTCTTCATATTCGCCTTTGCTGCCTTCATCATCGTCATCGTCGGAGGAGGCAAACAACCTGGCATAAGCTTCGAGCACCTTAGCTTGAGATATCTCATCGGAGAGGTCAAAACCTCGAGCATGAATTTCCTCGATGGCCTCCCTTCGAGATTGGAACTTAGCCATATCAGTACTCTATCACGCTCGATCGGTGGCCTCCGTCAGCTGGGTTTGAGCAGCCTCGGCATCAACCAAGTATACGACTATTGACTTGTCATCTTGGGCCTTCGCTTTTTCGACCTCAGCTTGACCCTCAGCAAGTTCGGCTTCGAGCTCTTTGATTCCTTTAGCAATGACTGAACTTTATTCCCTATCTTTCCGAAATTGAACTACGACTGATGAAAGTTGGGCCAAGGCAGCCTCCTTCTCCGCAGAAAGGCGGTCCATGCCTTCCTTCCACCGATGGCAGTCAGCTTTAACTTGATCAACTACCCCCCGAAACAGCTCGATCATCTCAATTTTTTGCTGAAACTGTGACATCAAAGTGTTAGCCTCCACCCTTGGATCAAGTCCGTATTTTTTTTTCAAAAGGACATTTACCTGCTCGTTCAGCTCGGTCTCTTCCTTACGAGCCTTGGACAAGTTTGCTCGAAGGTCCGTGAGCTCTTATCCTTTTGCCCGCAATGGAAATTTAAAGCATTCCTCTCCTCCGAGGTTTTCTGGAGCTCGGCCTCACATTGGCTCAGGTTGGCTCGAGACTTGGTAAAAGCCTATATGAGAAGAAAGAAATAAGTTAGGTTGAAGGAAGAAAAAGGAAAAGAAAATTATAACAATGGAGATTAGCACTTACTCGAGATAAAAGGCGTTCTGCCTCTTCGAAGAGGGTAGATGCATCATTGAGATCAACGACATCATCGACCCTAGTAAAGCAATCCCGAAGGGGATCCTCTTCACCAGGGACTGCACCTATGTCGAGGGTCCTCATGGCGCGATCCTCTCTTATCACTTCCTCGGAGTAAGCCGGTAGAGAAGGCGAATAACCTGATGTCATTGCCCCGAGCGAATCACTCGGGTGCTCTGATCTCAAGGTCTCAGAGCCGGTCCCCTCTGGTATGTTTGTGGATGGCCGAGGAACAATCTCGACCTCAGGAGATTCGGGATCCTCACCCGAACGTTTCTTGGAAGCCTCATCATCATGAGGCTTGATCTAAGCAATCACCTCCAGTTTTGAAGGTTTGGCGGCCTCGATAGTCTTCCTGGGTCGAGCCACCAACACCGAGGCGTCACCATCTTCTTATTCTTCTTCTTCTCTCAACTTTTGGACCGAATCCATAGTGAGAGCGATGACCTTCCTTATGGTTCTTCGATTCTTAGCTTTGGGGTCCTCAGACAAAGAGACCCCCTTCCTTTTCTTGTCTTTCCCCGGTTTTGAAATCCGGGACTTGGCCCCTTCCTCACCATTCGGGGGCCTGAAGATCGTGTCCTTGTTCAGGCCTGCACAAAAATAAACTTGGTGAAAAAAAGAAATATGAGAAGTATCTAGGAAATAAGGAAGAAACACTTACCGTGATTCTTCCTCCCATTTTCTCTTGCCAGGTCACGCCAGCAACGCTCGACATAGGATGAAGTCGAGGCCATCTTCTGAACCCAGTCCCCGAGGTTAGGAACTGCTCGAGGCATCAGGCGATCGTTGCATGACAAACAAAAATATTACATAAAGCAAAAACGGGAATATGAAGACTAATATGTAAGATGTTACTTATGCTCGGGGTTCTACTTCTCGGGGAACATCAATTTTTCCTTTGGGATGAGGTCGCAGGTCCTCACCTATACAAACCGGCTCATCCAACCCCGATCCTTTTCTTCATCGACACTCGAGAACAAAGCCTTGGTTGCTCGGCATTGGAGCTTGATCAACCCTCTGTCACGACCTAAACCGGAGGGCTGCGACGGGCACCCGGTACTTTACTCAACTGAGTACCAATGTAACATATCTTTCTTATCGTACTATCATGTATAAATGTGCCAAAAGGGCATGACATAACCGAAATAAAACATAAGTAAATGCTAGACATAGGACGACCTAACATGATATAGAAACTTATGCATGTGACATACATGCCTATAAGTATCCATACACCTGATATAACTCAAAACATAGGTGGACAAGGCCATACAAGTATCCATACACCTGACATCTATCTACAAGCCTCTAAGTATACATTAACATCATAAAGGTCGGGACAAGGCCATGCCATACCAATCAATACATGTCCAAATCATATTGACCAAATAGGCAACTCCGGAGAAACTGGAGTGCACCAACGCTTTCCCCTGAGCTGATCGACTACTAGGAGGACTATCAACCTGTCTATCGAGACCTTCAGGCATGAAAAGCAACGTCCCCAGACAAAATGGGTGTCAGTGCGAATAAAGTACTGAGTATGTAAGGCAGAAAAGCATAAATAAGAACAGTAATGTAAAAAGAGATATAAGAGATACAACTTGTAGCATCTGAGTGCCTCTGAGAGATAGTGACATGAAATGCGTGATACATATATATACATATAATCTTTTAAAAACATACGCCTCTATGGGAATCATCATCATCATATCGTACCCGACCTCGAAGAGGACACGATAAAAAAGTATTCGGCCATCATAAGGCTCGGTACATTCATAACCGGCCACGTGGAGCTCGATAAACCCAACAGATCAGTGGTTGCACAATAGGTGTCGTACCCAGCCGACTATAGTGCATCTCATCAGAGTAAAGTATATACATATATAATTCATGTTGGACTTATGGAATCATGTTCTAAACCTTTCGGAGTGATGTAAGGTCATTGCACCTTCCATTAACATTATGGACATCATACCATCAATATGAAATTCACTAGGATTCAAGGATCATACATACTTTCTTAGGATAACTTTATAAGAAAAGAACAACATGGAAAACCTTAGTTTCTAGGAGTAGATTCGTTATAAAATAGCGTATCGTGTACGTTCGTTTCACTTTAGATCATGCCAAAATAAATAAGGAAGTGCCTTAACATACCTTAACCAAGTTGAGTCCTTAATACCTTCCAAGCAACTCTTCAATCAAGTCAACTCAATCTATCATAACACAAAGAGATTCAAAATCAGTGTTGAGCAAAGACTAAGTCTGTAACTTAAGGTAGTAGCTCGTTTACGTAAATTTGGGAAGCATCTCCCCTGTAACAAGGGCTTCCTCCAATACCATATACCAACAAAAAAATCCAGATAAATCCAGAAACATATAAATATCAATAACAAGACACCATATTGTTGATACCCAAATTTTCCTCAAATTATTTTTAATTCTGCATATATACCTTCAAAATCAGGTTTATAACAATTGGTATTTTTGTATAATTTTCTCATATTTTTATTAAATTATTGTAATTTATCTAGTATTTTATCCCTAATAATTAATTATAAATTGCATTACAAATGATTTTCAAAATATTTCTTGATCCTCTTAAGGACAAATTATTTCATAATTAGCCGAATTGGTACTATTTGGCTATAATTGCAATAGCTTTGCAATTATAGCCTGATTGCATGTTTTATACTATTTTTACTCAATAATTAGTTATTTGTATTTTAAATACTAATTAATCATTTTAATTTAACCTATTAAGCATTAGTCTCATTTTTTATATATAATTATTAGCCATTTTTATAAGTTATTTATCTATTTTATGGGTTATTTAACAAATAGCCATATTTCATTTCAATTCTAGCCTATTAAAATCAGCCCAAGCCCCAATTAAAATAACCCAATACGACCCAAGCCCAAACCTCTACCTAACTCGGCCCAGGTCCTCTTAAATCCGGGTCGTTGATCATTTTGATCAACGGCTCAGATTACCCCTTACCTTAATTAATCCTAAACGACCTACCCCAAACCCTCATTTCCACCTCTCATTCTATCGTTACACTCCGCCGTCCTCTCATCTCATCTATCTCAAGCTCTCTGCTAAAACATACTCTTCTCTCGCTGGCCGTTGGCTCGCCGGTAACAATGGTGGCTCCACCACCATCCTTAGCCTCCACATCTCCCTCTCATGCCGGATTATCGTTGCCTTGAGGTCCTCGAAGGAACCAGAGGCGGTTCACCTCACCCCTATGACCTCTCATGCCATTTTTCGGCCATTCACGGCCGTACAAGTAAGATTTCCTTGTTTCCGGCTAGAACCAATGGTTCTTAAGTTTTTCTCCTTCTCTTTGGGTTGTCTCTATGAAACCCTAATCACTAGCATCTAATTTTCCTAGATCTGTAATAGATCTGGGAGTGTTATGAGTTATTCTATTATTTCTTCAAAGGTTTTTCCGATATTGATAAAGTGACTTTTCATCTTCAGACTAGGGTTTCATAGCCCTTTTTTTTAAAACGGCTTTCCTCTGATTTTCAGTGTTATCCTATGATTTCTACTGTGTTTTAGCGATTTATTCAATTTTTCCCTTTTATCTGATTCATCATGTTGAAAACCCTAATTTTGGTCTTAACCTTGGATTATGAGAACTGTCCCCGCTTACTTGTTCATCTAGTTTGTTTGCATGTCTGTTATTCATGAGTATGTTCTGGGTTGCTTGGGATTTCTACCCCGTTATGCTTTCTAAGTTTGCTTCTCATGCCTATCGTATGTTTATTCCATTATTGATAGAAATTTGTGGTAATTCCTTAAGTCAATACTATGTTCGTGTTCGATCCCTAATTTTATGAGATTTTTACTCTACTGTGCTTATTAGGGTTTCAATTTTAACCTCTCCTTACCTATTATCTATTTATTCCGTGTAATTCGTGTTAGTTTCCTTAACTATTGTTATTCTTATTCAAATCCCTGATTCCCTGGGATTGGTGTCCTTCACTTATCTCCTATGGTAATACTCCTTACTGATTTTTGACCTATGAGTTATTCTCTTGCCTTATTATGTGATTGATTCTACTGTTAATCGATTCTTACAAACCTTTCCTTAATCAAGATTTTTTCTGAACCTAGCCTTAATTGCTTGCTTTTTACCCATGCTATGTTGAGATATTTCCTTATATGTTATATTCCAGTCTTATGGTATCTTGCCTTATTTTGCTACATGTCTATTACCGTTTGATTTTGACTCCTTAATTAAAGGGGATACTTACACTAACTTTATATTATTTTGATACACAATCCCATAATTACTGATTAACTTTGATTTTTACCTTATTTGCCACCTGTGTTCAAACTATATATACATGCTCTTTCATTAACACAAGAGACGAACACACTAGTTCAAAAGCTCTCTCTCTCTCTCACAACTAAAAGCTTTATGCTCTCCTTCTGTGTTACTTATTACTGTTCTAAGTTAGCCGGCTGCAAGCCAAGGCTAACTATTGTGCTCTCCTATCCTCCACTTTATGTTTACTGTCTTCTTTACTGGTATGTCCTAACTTCAATTCAAGTTCCCAAACCAATATGTTTCTTTTGCTGCTTCAATTCATTATGTTTCTAATATGCTTCTATCTACTGTTTTGTTGTTCAACATGTAATTAAAATCTTTGCCCTCATTGCTTCGTCTAGTATGCCAAGTTATGCCTTACCTTTTTATGATCAACATGTTCTTATGAACTTATAACCTGGCTCAATGTGATTCTACTCTATTTTTTATGCTTGTGTACTGGTTGTTTAGTTAGGGTATACCTCTACTGATTTTCTACCTTAAGTTGTTTTGATGCTGTCATGTCTAGTATAATCCTATACTATCTCCCAATCCCATGAGTTCCCTAAGGTATTACTGATTCTGTAACTATACTCCTGATTCTGCCCTATTAACTGCACCAAGTGGAAAGGACCTCTGCCTATTATGTGTTCACCATCATGTGACTTATGTGTCCCCAGTCCCCCATTACCTTTGGGTGAATGTTTGTGGTACTGAACCTGTCTTGGGTATGTGACCTGTGAGTGTTACTGAACTTGTTTTGGTTCGGTGTTTGGTTTATTGTTTGTTAATTATCCTACTCCCTTCGAAGCTGTTTTACTGAGTTCAATCCTCCTTTATTTTACAAAAAAACTATTCTGAACAAGTCTCTTTTCAAATTATTCTCCTAGTTAAACCTTTTTAAAACTATGTAAAGCACTCTCACTCTACTCTTAGACCCTTAAGTTCTGCCCCTTTAATGTGTGACAGCCTTGGGACCTTTGAGCTCCCTCTGAACTCTGACACACTAAGGCTAGCCCTTCCACACTGCAGTTACTCAATTATGGTTGTGAAATCTGGGTGTGACCACTGCCCGGGATCCCCTTGAGGCCCTTAGAGAACTCTGACACACCCGGATATGAGAAAGGCTGTGAAACAATTCTGGCATTGAGGTTATGGAAATCTGGGCCTATTTGCAGGCTCCCTATAGATAACTTCTTATTTTTCCTTCTTCTATTTATGTAATTCATTCAATATCGGTTTGTAATAATTATTGTAAACGAATATTGGGGATGGCTAGTGGAAAGGGATGGTAGTATACATGTTATAAATATCAAGGGTAGAAGCCATGCTCTAGGTTTACATTTTGTGTGCGCACTAGAATCCATGCTTAGGATCAATACATACAAGCATATCATGCATTAGAGACCATGCTCCCAGGTTTCATTGTGTACTGTTTTCAGCATCTTGTTTGACATTATCACCTAAAATTCCGGTCTCTAGGATAAATGAAAACATTAATATAAATTGTTACTCATACAATCATAATGCTGTAGCATTCTATGCACTTAGAAATCCTGCTTTTAGGAGTTCTGCGTATAAATCATTCTGCTTTTATGTGCGCATATTAGATACCATGTTTAGAATTTTGTTCGTACTCGCTCAGTCACACCTACTTAAACTATTGATGCATGAAAAGGGTATAAAACAATCTTCCCATGTTTTAAACAAACTGGCAATAATCATGTATCTCTTTTAAAACTTAGAACAACATGATTTAGGTAAAACAACTCCAACACTGTTTCAATAATTCTGGTAGCAATTGAGCATTCTTCCACGCCTAGGCAAGCCTTAGGTAATTAAGGTTGTTAAAACCGGAATACACTTATTTCATGTGCACTATCTAACTGCCAACAAGCTTAAAGTCAGTAGGCAAAACTGATTAAGACTTCCTCACTGAGTTATGTAATGAACCTGCCTCTCTGTTATTACCACTTAGATACCATGCTTTAGGATCTTGATTAAAAAACCAAGACCTTAACTGTGTTTGAGTCATGCTGTTTCTTTGCATTATCTGTGGAGGTACTTGAGCCCTTTTCTGCTTATATGTTATCCCCCCTATCTGCAGTCCTATCTACTTTTATATGTCGCTTAGCATTTTGCCTTTAAACCTGAGGGTCTTCCTAGAACCTCTCTCATAGGATAGAGGTCCTAAATTTCTCAAGGACTAATAGGAAGGGACGGGTAACAGCATGCAATAGAGGCCGTGACCAACACTCGCTCTAATTACCTTTACGGGTGGGAAAGGGTAGATGTGGATATGATGACCGGTGCGCTAATACCACGTGTAGCCTCTCTTTGATGAGTGTCATACCGGGTATTGCATTTATGTGATCCATATTATAAACAAACCTAGGATACCCCTATCATATATACATGCTTAGACTACGATCCTTTTCAAAATCTATTTAGCTATTAAATATTTCAAACTAGTAACATATGTGTGCTTAGACTGCGAATATTTCAAAACCATCTACTATTTTAGACAATAATTGCTTACTTGCTAGTTGTACAAATTCACAAAGTTATTTGTCCGGGAACCACATTTGTGGATTCTGAGGGGTGCCTAACACCTTCCCCTTAGGATAATTTCAAGCCCTTACCCTATCTCTGCTTAACAAACTTGTTTGTAAATGAACCCTCCCCAAATAGGTGCCCTAACGCACCTTAACTCGTTAGGTGGAGACTCTTCAAAACTTGCAAACCCCTTTCCCAAAAGAAATGAGTTGTCCCAACCAATGTCAAAAACCCTTGACCGACTCCGAAAGGAGTTGGAAAAAGGGGGCGCGACACATATAACAACAACAAGTCACAACTACTTCACGACGAGCGGCAAGCTCCGATTGGAATCTGTATAACCCATATCACCCCTTATAGACTTCTTACATTAGCTTAACAAACATCATAAACATGATAATGAAGTAATTCTTCAATGATTCCATCCTTATACCATATATTTATAACAAAGTAAAAAAATCCACAACTCCAACTATCTTCAATTAGCAACTTTATTCACTAGCTCATGTCTAGTCCAACCATTTAACTTAATCAACATCAAGATAACCTTAAGAACCTGAAAGAACACAATACAAATACCTCCTACAGTAGCTTCAAGTTGAAATCCTGCTTATATTTAGCTTATAACAACCCTCAATGGCAATATAACACCATTTAAGCTAATCCAAGTAGTATTTTGTAGTTTATCATCCAAACAACTTAACCAACATACATAAAGCTTAAGCACAATTAGTAGGATATTATACTCACCTTAGAATGTAGCAAAAACTTCAAATTTTAGCCAAACACAGCCCACAACTGTCCTCAATGACAACACAACCTCAAAGAGGTGTTGTTCTTCACTACAACTAACTTTTGATGTTGAAATATGGTGTAATCCATTTGCAAGACTTGAAATAACCTAGGGTTGCTATGAAAAATATGGGAGAGTATTTTAAAGAAAATAAACCACTTAAAACAACCTCCCACACGAGATGGAACCACCCAAAAATCTGCAACAACAAGAAGAACAAGAAACTTACTAGCGCGACGGGATTCCCGGCACTTGATTTGTGTTGTTTACCCTTTGTTTGGGTCTTGCATCATGAGAAAAAATTGAGAGAGTGTTTTTAGGGTTCTAAGGTCTGAATATACGGAAACCGAATGACTAAAAACGGGGTTGAGGTATCCTATATATATCCATATGTCTTAAACCGCCTATGTGGGCCTCATAGAGAGCTGCTTGGCGCAGTCTCGCAAAAATGCGAATATCTCTCTACTCCAAGATCATATCGATGAACGGTTTAATGAGTTGGAAACTAGACTCATAGATATTCAATTTTGTGGGTAGATCACCCCGTAATACCAAGTAAATTTGGATAAAAGCTTAGTAATATTTGACCTAAAGTATAAGTAAAATTATGAACGTAAGTTGCGACAACTTTTGTTCTACAACTTGCTTGACTTCAAAATGTAACACACGACTATAATAAGACTAAAATAACTAATAAAATAACCTTCTTATCATGTTAATCACTCTATTCTCACCCCAAAAGTTCATGTTATAACATTCCAGATGTGTCGACTTTCGACGAAACTTAGTTTTTTCAAATGGTTTAGCTTCTAAGACTTTCAAGCCTCTTGGTACTTGCAGTCCATGATCATAAATATTTGTAACCTCCAAGTTAACACGATTAACTTACTTTATGTACTTTCAAAGGCGATCTCATTTATGAGCTTAAATCAATTGACTTACGATGTACTCTCAGGTACGAAAATATGGGGTGTAACACCCTCGAAAGAGTCAGGGTCGATATAATCGCATGAGATGGCTGAGGGTGAATGTCAACCCCTCGATCTTGCTGGAAAAGAAGGAGAGCATGATCACAATTCTTCAGATAGAGGGGTGAACTTGGTCGAGGTTTACCTGGTACCTCTTGCAGAAGTCGATGATAACTGGGTCGAGAGGACCCAACGTGAAGGGGTAAGTGTAACCACTTAAAAAACCCTCCACATGAGTGGTAATACTATCTTCAGGAGGGGGTACCACGACCTCGGCCCCCTGTTACAATCCCTCTTCACATCCTAGAGGTAGCCCTCTGTTATTGAGCAGATATATCTCGACACATGCTCACATCGGCCATGGACCGATGGAGGGTTCTCTAATTTGAAGTCAGATTTTAAGACACATGGGTCGGGAACTAACTCATGAGGGAGCGGTTCCATCGGCGTTTTGTCACCGGCTGGCCGGGAAGAAGAGGAGGAAGCTTTCTCCTTTTGTGGAACGGTTTTGGAGGTTTTCACCATTGATTTAGGTAGAAGGAGGCGAAAAGAGGTGAAGCTTGGTGTTTTGAAACTAACAAAGCTGACTCAACGGGTGATGAAAGAGAAGAGATGGAAAGAGTTTAAGAGACTTAGAAAATTTGATGAAGGTGAAAGTAAAAGTTTGATTCAACAAAATAGTCTATATTTATAGAGTTACAACGGCGGTTCGGTGGTGCTAGTGGCCGACCGTCCACTAACAAGCATTAATGGTTTTGGGGAACTATACTGACGGGACGTTTGGGTCACCTCCATCGCTTATGTCACGGGGATGACACCACTATCGAGGTCTTTAGAAAATCGAGGCTTAAGTCGTTTCTTATCATTTTACTCTAAGAAAAGAGGGGACTATCTGTATACGGTAGAAATCAAGGCTACCCGATTTCACTTTTTGGTCGAGATAGGAATGTCACGTCGGAGAGCTAGGACGTCGAGTCCGAAATCGAAGCCTCTTTTCAGATCGAGGTCAACATCAGTCGAGGACAGAAAAAGATAGACTCCGAGTAACATCGACATAACTTTATAACAGAAAGGGCGAGATATCCACGATTGGTCAAGGATTGTGGAGTGAATCTCGGAACGGATCAATCTGTGGCGATTAATCAACTGTTAATATGATTTCTTGATATAATTATAAGTTTACCTTATTTAGGACTCATCTATTATATAAAGAGGAATTCCATTCATTTGTAATGATCATTATTCACTGATAAAAATATATACACTCGTTAATTTCTTGCTATTTCACTTAGTGTTCCATATCTGCATGAGGCTAAGCCCTGCCTCCATATCTGCATGAGGCTAAGCCCTGCCTCCATATCTGCATAAGGCTAAGCACTGCCTTCATTTGCATGGGACTAAGCCCTGTCCCGAATCTTGCATGAGACTAAGCTCTATCTCCACATCTGCATGAGGCTAAGCCCTGCCTCTATATCTGCATAAGGCTAAGATCTTCCTTCATTTGCATGGGACTAATCCCTGTCCCGCATCTTGCATGAGGTTAAGCTCTACCTCCATACTTGCATGAGGTTAAGCCCTGCCTCCATATTTTCATAAGGCTAAGCTCTGCCTTCACCTGCATGGGACTAAGCCTTGTCCCCCATCTTTCATGAGACTAAGCTCTGTCTCCACATCTGCATGAGGATAAACCCCACCTCCATATTTTCATAAGGCTAAGCTCTGCCTTCCACTTGCACGGGTCTAAGCCCTGTCCCGAATCTTGCATGAGGTTAAGCTCTACCTCTATACTTGCATGAGGCTAAGCCCTGCCTCCATATCTACATAAGGCTAAACTCTGCCCTCATCTTGCATGGGACTAAGCCTTGTCCCCGCATCTTGCATGAGGCTAAGCTCTGCCTCCTATTTGCATTTTTTTCCGAGGTTAAGCGTTGTCTCTACGACACTATCTTTGCTCTTCTTTCGGGCTAAGATCTGCCCTCAACCTCACAAGACTAAGCCTTGTCTTGCTGATTTTAGCATCATATCATTGCATCTCATGGGCTGAAATATCGCCATCTTGTCCAAAGGCGTCATTGTCTAAAGGGATCATCCTCATAGCCGGAAGATACCATGTCATGGTCTAAGGATCTCTCAAATTTGGATATCATTATTCAAAGGCATCATGGTTCGGAGGCACCATCTTCATGGCCCGAGAACATCATTTCATGGCCTATGAATCCGTCCTTGAACAATTCATGGCCCGGGACATCATGGTCTAAGGACGTCATCCTCAACCGTCCGAAGACAATTTTCATGGTCCGAAGGGAATCTGCATCAGGTTTAAATTTCTGCACAAATATATGCTCGTAGCATCTTTTTATCTGCAGGTGACCTGATAAGTGACCGTTATCCCAATAGGAGCAATCCCTCTCTGATTCCTTCGACAAACTCAAACTTGATCGCTCATCATAACCATTCACCTATCCCGAAATCTCGTGTCCGTTCTTGTGATGACTTCATCGGTATATTCCGCCGATGAATCCAGAACTACACACGACCTGATTCCTATAAAACTAGGGATATGTAGGTAGCTTAGAAACCAAAATGCGGCCTAAATCTCTCAAACCATCTCACTTGGTCAAAATTGGCCATCATATCTTTATCCGACAACTCTTTCATCCCTCCCGAGTGAAGATGAGCAGCTGTTGATACCCAAATTTTCCCTATAATATCTTTTAAATGCATATATACCTTTAAAACTATGCATTAGCATCAATTGATTTTTCCCCCCATAATTTCTACATTTTTAAAATAAGTTTATCCAGTATTTTATTTATATAAATAATTACAAAATTGTATCACAAATGACTTCATAGCATTTCATGATTTAATATTTCTATTTATAGTCATATTAAGTTCAAATTATTTCACAAATGGCCAGATTTACACCTTTTGGTCACAATTGCAATAACCTTGCAATTATAGCCCATGCATACCTTATTATGTTATTTTACCAGAAAAAGGCTCATTGTATTTTTGGAATGTTGAATAATTGTTTTAAAATATTTCTATGCATGCAAATTATTTTTATAATTTGTTAAATTATTTTATAAATTATTTTTATTCAATTACTTAGGTATTTAATAAATGGACCCTTTTATTCTCAGACTTAACCCCTTCAAACCATCCCAGACCTTTTAAAAATCAGCCCAAATTCCCTTAGGCCCAAGTCTGTACGCCCCGACCCAATACTCCCATTCGATAATGACCGTTGATCATTCCGATCAACGATCCATATTCACCCTTCCATAATTAAACCTAGACCTAACCCCTCCAAACCCTCTCATTCTCTCCTCTCACCCGCCGTCATCACTTCCCTCTTCTCTCAACTCTCTCGACCTAACCCTAGTTCTAAACGCTGTCACCGACGTATATCTCGACCTTGTGATGCTTCCATTTCTTCTCCGGCCGGTACTGGCCTTCTACGCACCATGGCTTTTTGACTTTTTAGATCCAAAGGAACCCTACTGGTTCTGGATTTGAAACCTTGCTTATTAGCCTCTCTCAGGCCATTTTCTCGACTGTGAGTAAGAATTTCCTCTTGTTCTATTACAAATCTATGGTATCTTGACCTATTCTCTCATCTCTATTACTTTTCTAAAAACCCTAGTCTATTACTATCAATCCTTCTTAGATCTTTGTAAATCTGAGATGAATCAAGCACTATTACATGTTTTTCTTTGAAAACTTCTGGTTTTAACTGATTATTCCGACCTTTCCCTAAAAGTCGGGTTCATCCCAAGTTGTTTTTCAAAGGATTTTTTGACTCCTAAGTGTTTGATTAATTATTTTTCATCTTCGTGACTGATTTGTGCAAAAATACTTAAACCTTAGTTGTTTTTACGTGATGCACTGATTTTTCAACCTTTGCTTCGACTTTGGGCACTTCCTGTGTTACCAGTCGTACTACTTTGCTCTATTTTTTGGGACTTAAATATTTTCTTTGTCAAATCCAGTATTTTGGGGGATTTTCCTTAATCAACCTAATTTAGGGTTCGAACCTGCTCTTTCTGGCTAAGTTTTATGTTTCTGTGAGGTTTTACTTAGTCTAATTTCTATTTATGGAAGCTGAGTAATTCTTTCCAGAAATCAGTATTAATTTGAAAGTTCTGGATGATTACTTTACTCTGTTAGAGATTCGTATGCATAAATCTTGTTTGTTTCCTTGTTTATGAACTTAATTGGTCGTCTATACCTTAATTGACTACCCGTATAATTTTGGATTCTTATTGATTCCTTTATTTGGTATGATTGGGATGCTTGCCTTAATTAAACCCCTGTTATTACCATTTAGCCAATTACCCCTAATTAAGGGAGGTCTATTCCGAACCCTTATGTGATTGGATTATGTGACTCTATGATTTCCTTAATTGACTGAATGCTGATTCCTTTACCTTATTTTTTCTACTCTTAAATTTCTATATATACACTCTTGTTTTACCTCTCAAAGGGAGGAACACTTAGTTCAGAATACATACACGCACACTTAAACTCTCTCTTCTTTCTCTGCTATTGGTGCTAACTATTGGTCTAGCCGGCTGAAAGCCAAGGCTAGACAGTAGAACTATACTTGCTTTACATTCTGCACTTTGCTTGTTTAACTGGTATGTCCCTAGTTCAATTCTGAAACTCAAACTCTATGTGTTCCATGTCTGTAAATCTATTCCTGCACTAGTTCAATTGGCTATGTATTCAATTTGTCTTCCTGTTTACTAATTTATTCAGCATGTCTAAATTCTGTCTCCTCTTTTTCAAATGTGTAATCAGCATGTCTAGATCTCACTTATTTGTTTGATACTTGGCCAGCATGTTTATTTAGTCCATGTTTACTCCCCTTGACTGGTGTGATCATATTAGTGACTTAGTCTCCTAATGTACCTGATTGACCGTAATTGTATGGCTAATCCTGTGTAATGTCCCCCCATCATCAACATGACTATTTCTACACTCTGTCTCTATGTCTTAATTGCCTATTACCATGACTAACTTGTTAAGTCTCTGAAACTAGTAGACTCCTGGTTGTTCCGTACAGTTGTTGTTCCATATGCTCCCTTTAGACCTTGTTTATGTGTTTTTTGGTTTTAACTCTCTATGTTCCCAACCCCCTTAACCCCTGTTTGTAAAGCTGCCTGCTAAATGGTTGTGATTCTGGGCATTCTAAGTCTGTGTGATTGTATATTTGTTCTTCTCAGAATTGATTTCAAAAACTGTTTTCCACTCTTAGTAGTTTCTTAAAACTATTTCTATTCCTGAAAATCTTTTCACTCCTAAAGGTTATCTCTACACTGTTCTTACTAAGTTTTTCCAAACTATGTCAAGCACTCTCACTTTACTCTTATACTATTAAGTTCTGCACCTCCAGTGTGTGTACTGCCTAGGAATTCATGAGATTCCTCCGAACTATGGCACACTGTGGCTGGCCCTTCCATACTTCACATAACCAGTTCTCTATTTTAAGAATGGGTCTTGGTGTGAGCATTTCCCGGGATCCCTGAGGTCCTTAGGGAACTTTGACACACCAGGACACCCTATCAGCTATGAGACTCTTGGCATCTGAGACTGTTCTGAAGGCCTGGCATCCCCAGGTTTACTTTGGGCCTAATTCAGGCTCCTATAGTATAGTTTACATTTATTTATGTAATGCATTCACTTCTGGTCTGTAATAATGATCTTTGTAAACAGATAGGAAAAGTAGTAAAAGGGGAGGGATTCCTATATGATTTTTGTGGGGATACCGAGTAGAGATCATGCTTTAGGTTTATATTGTGTTTATTTGCAATAAGAATCAAGCTTTAGGTTCATATATTATGTTACTTGCATTAGAGATCTTGTTATAGGTCTGTTGCATTATTTGCATTAGATATCATGCCTTAGGATAATTACGTTTACTGATTTTGCATATTAGGAAACATGTCATAGGCTCTTCATTTCATTATCACGAAATTCTGTTTCTGCATAAGTCATAATCACCTAGAAACCCTGTCATTAAGTTACTGTTGTTATCAAGCCTAATAAAATGATCAATTTCTATGTGCACTAGAAATCCTATTTTTGGACTGTATTTGCATTTGCTTTGAATCATGTCGCTTAAATAATTAACTGTCCATAAAGATGTTTAAAAATAGCCTCAACGCATAGACACCTTTTTCTAGTATAAATATGCATGAAATCAACTGTTGTAACCTTCATCACCTAGATCAGCATGCCTATATGACTTAATAGCTTCAAGCTGTTTGACCAATTCCCAGAATTCTCATAGCATGTTTATAGGGTATTATAGATCCACGCCTAGGCAAGCCTTAGGTAATCAAGACCTTATAAAAACTATAAAATAGTACTCTGTTTATTTGTGAAACTGCCCGGGTTTAACAAGTTCTAAAATCAGTAGGCAAACTGATTAGGTTTATGTCACTTTGCTTTAAACAATGCTGCATATTCTATGTTTGTGATGCTCACCTAGATATCCTATTTTAGGACCTTTTCTGAAATTCTCTAAAACCTGTTGTTTGAGACGTGCTAATTATTTGTTTATGTGTGGAGGTAAACATGAGCCCCCTTTAATTGTTTCCCTATTTAACAGTCCTATGTGTTCTTTGTTGTCGCTTAGGTTTCCCCCTTTAAACACCTTAGGAGGGTCTATAATTGCCTAAAATTAGAGGTCCTAAACACCTCCGGAACCACAAGGAAGGGACGGGTAATGCACGCATAGAGTTCGTTAATCAAAACAACTTATATAACCGCTAAGGGGAGGGTAATTGGTAGTAAAAGGATATGATGACCTGTGCGCTAATACCATGTGTAGCCTCTCTAGTTGATGAAGGATTACCAGGTATTTTACAGATGTGATCCTATAGGCTAACCAACTTAGGACTTCCCTTATTTTATTTACATATGTGTGCTTAGACTGCTTATTTATTAAAAGTCCTTTTATTCTTTTACATATGTGTGCTTAGACCGATTATCTGTTAATTGACTAATTCACAAAGTAAGTTTGGCCGGGACCCACCGTTGTCGACCTCGAGGGGTGCCTAACACCTTTCCCTCGAGGTAACTTCAAGACCTTACCCAATCTCTGGTAACACAAACCGGTTTCATGAGTTACTTGCAATAGGTGCCCTAACGCGCTTTAATCCGTTAAGTGGCGATTCTTCGACTTCTTGTACCCCTTTCCCTAAAGGAAACGAGTTGTCCCAAAAAAATGTCGAAACCCAAACTCCGCGAGGAAAAAGGGGGCACGACAGTGATGCCCCCCAGTATTCGAGGTTGATTGAAATGAATCCTTGAATACCTGTTGAGTTTTACCTAGGTAGCATATGGATGTTGCCTCGTTAAAAACCTTACCGGTAAAACCCATTTGGGATAAAACCCGATCTAAGGGAAAAAGAGTGCAACGCATGCTTTAAAACCCAAGGTATTCGATATTGAGGGTGCTTCGATTCTTCTCGATCGAACATCTGCAACGAGTTAGTATGAAATATAAACGAAAAAGGAGAAGATTATACCTTAGTAATAATAGCGCCTGAGCTCGACTTCCATGGTGCTACGTGTTTAGGACCTTTTGCCTCTTACTCCGAAGACACGGTATGGTCCTTTATTCATTTATTCGGGTTTTGAGTGTTGAGGGTGACTTTATTTGGAACTAAGTCCCCGACTCCGAAGTAGCGGAGGTTTGTTCTTCTGTTTAGTACCTTTCGACCTTTTTCCTTTGAGTGGCCATACGGACTAGTACGCCCTCGTGCTTTCCATCTAGTAGCTCGAGGGCGGTGTTCATGGTCTCGAGGCCCAAAAATTTGCCCGAACTGAGTCTGGAAGCACATTTCTCGTGGTTAAGCTTCATGTTATACCTTCTGAACCTTCAAATGAGTCAAAAGGTCCTCTGCGCGTAGGGACTTAACTAGCATGTCATCAAAGTAAACTTCCAGAGATTTTCCTATTGTTCGATCATCTTATTAACTAGGCGTTGATATATGGCTCCCACATTTTTTCACCCAAAGGGCATTTCATTACAACAATATGTACTATACTTCGTGATGCATGAGTCTTTTCCTGGTACTCCTGGTTCATTTGAATTTAATCGTACCCAGAGTAAGCATCGAGAAAAATAAGGATCTCGTTGGTCGGCCATGGCATCGATCAATCGATCGATGTTGGGAAATGTGAATGAGTTTTGAGAAATTTTGTTACCTTGTCTCTGACGAATGCATACTTTACCTCGGGCTGAGGCATGTTCAAGCTCTTCGGCCGTTGACTTCGACATCCTCGATCAACTGTTCCTCGATCACCTGTCCCTCAGGTTCAACCGAGGGTGTAGATTGTGTTTGTTATTTGGCTACCTGCTTGTCTTTGGACTTCTCCGAGGTGTAAGGTGTCTATGTTGGTGCCAAGTCGTGCACCATGAACATCTCTTTTGCTGCATGCTGGTCTCCGTATAATGTTTTTACTCCATCCTTCGTTGGAAACTGCATCATTTTATGAAGGGTTGATGGCACCGCCGTTATACTGTGTATCCATGGTCTTCTAAGTAAGGCATTGTATCTCATGTCACCTTCGATGACATGAAACTTGGTATCTTGAATTGTACCGTCCACATTGACTGGGAGGATGATTTCTCCCTTCGTTGTCTCACTCGCCATGTTAAATCCATTAAGGACTCGAGAGGTAGGTATGATTTGATCGAGCAGTCTGAGCTGCTCCACCACCCTCGGCCTTATTATGTTGGCCGAGCTGCCTGGATCCACAAGCACACGTTTAATTTGAACTTTATTCAAAAGAAAAGAAATTACCAGTGCGTCATTATAAAGCTGAGACAAGGTTTCGATGTCCTCTTTGCTGAATGTAAGAGCGTCCTTTGGTATGTAGCTCCGAGTTCACTTTTCCCTGGTGATGGATACTTTTGTTCGTTTGAAAACTGGTCCCTGTGGGAAGTCGACGCCTCTAATGATCATATGAATGATATGCTGTGGCTCCTCCTGTTCGTTTTTCCTGTTCACCTCTTTTTCTCGAAATTGGTTCTTAGCTCGATCGCTGAGGAACTCTCCAAGGTGCCTTTCTTTGATCAGTGTGCCTACCTCTTCTCGAAGCTGTCTACAATCCTCGGTCTGATGACCGTGAGTGCCATGGTATTTGCATACCAAGTTGAGGTTCCTTTTGTCGCGCTCCCTTTTTTCTATCGCACGGGTTAGGTACGGAGAGATCGGGTTTATGACATTCTGGACAACTCCTTAAAGGAAGAAGGTTTAAGGAATAGTCGCCACCTAACAATTTTTATGGTGCGTTAGGGCACCTAGAGTTGATAACTCATGAACCAGTTCGCGTTACAAGAGATTGGGTAAGGGCTTGAAATTATCCCAAGGGGAAGGTGTTAGGAACCCCTCAAGATCCACAATTGTGGGTCCCGACCAATAAGTTTTGTGAATTTGGACGGTGAGCAAGTAACAAGTAAGGTTCATATAAGAGGGGATTTAAAGCAAGTATGAAAATCTTTAAAGGTTTTGGAATAACATTAGAATAAACATTTGAAAAGAATTGTCCAAGGTTTAAAGTAATACGGATCACTTGAATGCAATACCCAGTATGTCACACCTCGAAGAGGCGGCTACACGTGGTATTAGCGCACCAGTCATCATATATGTATTCTACTCTTCCCACCCCGTAAAGGTTGATAAAAATGCGTGTGTTGGTCACAAATTCTTATTGCGTGCCACTACCCGTCCCATCCTGTAAGTCCTGGAGGGTGTTTAGGACTACTAATCTTACAAGGCAGGAACTAGGCTGAACCCTTAGGTTTAAAGGATAAAATACTAAGCGACATACAAAACATGTAGGACTGCACATATGAGGGAACATATAAAGACAAAGAAAGGCTCACAGGTCCCTCCACACATAAACATGTAAGTAGCACATCTCAAACACAATTAAAGTCTCAGGACAGGAGTTTGAAAATAGGAAGTTTAGTAAAATAGTAGGAGTCTGGGTTAGAAAAACTTAATGAAGAAATAAACTTTAATTAAAAACTGATAGTTGATTTCAAAATGTACAGTAGCTAAAGGCAAGAATAAAACTTAGAAATATGCAGTGATTTAAACAGGCCCAACCTTCCAACCTCATCCCCCTCGAGGTTCAGAGCCTTACATAGTCTGGGTGCGGCAAAGCTCCCAAAGGTTCTTGTGAGAGCCCTGGCCAATACCAGAACCCAGCAGTTGCCAAAGTTGAGATAGGTGCAGTGTAGAATTACCTGCCTCAGTGTGTCAAAGTTCAGAGGGAGCTCAAGGTCCCTAGGCAATGCTCACACTGAGGGGGCGGATCCTAAAGGTCTAAGAGTAGTGTGAAGTGCAGGAAGGAGTAGTAAAAGAGTTAAGTTTGAAAAGGAGTTTTGAAATAACATGACTTTAAAGAATAATATAAAGATCTTTTATTGTTAAATTAGTATGAAAAGGAAACAGTAGAATGGTCATAACTCAGCAAGTATGCAAAATTCAAGAAAAGCAAACACAAAGAGGGGAAAGGATTGGGACAAGTAATGGTAGCAGCATATTTGCAGTAGTCATTCATTAAACAAAATTACAGATTTTCACAGGATGTGATACGCCAAGGGTTTATCATATATTATAGATACAAGTCTGAGGATACTAAATATTATAGATGCATTAGAAGCCAGGCAATTGATAAAGAAACATACATAAATAGATGCTAGGTACGCAGAAAGAAAAAACAAAAGATCACATAGGCCATAATGAATCATAGAGAAGAAACAGGAGTCATGATAGGCTAGAAGAAGAAAAGAGATCATAAAGAGAGAGTAGACATACTAATTACATGGTAAGCAATATAACCATAAGTAAAAGCACAAAAGAAACAACTAGAATCTTAACCAAAATTGAAACATATTTCTTTAGGATATGGTAAACTTAAATTAGAACATACCAGTGTTAAGAGAGAGCAAAGCAGAAGAGAGCAAAGTGATAGCACTATTAGCCTTGGCTTGCAGCCGGCCAATAATAGGCAAGAATAGAGAGAAGCAAATAGAGCTAATGAGATACAACAAGAAAGAGCACACGAGAATAATGTAGATGTCTGTGTGTGTTTGTGTGATCAAGAGTGTGTGTTGAGTGTCTGTGTAAAGAGAGAAGACAGGGTATATACAGTTTGAAAACGAGTAGTCACATAGGTAAAGGGTGCACAGTTATGGAAATACAACCAATTAGTATCAATTAAAACACTGGACTCCTTTAATTAAGGAGTCAAGTTCTAAAGGAAAAGCAATCAATTCATAAGACTGATTTTGCTTCATTTGGGACAAGGAAATCACATAATACATAAATAAAGCCAAGTACATAGTATATGATTAAGGAAAGTTGAAACAACATTACATTTATAAAGTAAACTAGGGTATTAGTTTGAAAATCAACTGAAAGAATCTCAGACTCAGTTACAATCACAGGGAATCCGAGATAGTTAAGGAAAGCATCACATAAATATGCAAAGAATTCGAAAATTGGTACAACATTATAGGAGAAATACGAAATCATGTATTCAAGGAAAGCATCACATAAATATGCAAAGAATTCGAAAATTGGTACAACATTATAGGAGAAATACGAAATCATGTATTCAAGGAAAGCATCACATAAATATGGAAAGAATCCAAAACTAGTACAGGATTACAGAGGGAATACAAAATTATGTATCTAAGGAAAGCATCACAAGCCCGGGAATTCTTACACAAAAGGCAGTATAAAATCAATAGGTAAACGATCAATAAGGTCTCAAATTACAAGGAATCCAAGGTTCACAAATAATAAATCAAGAACCCTAACAAGCTGAAACCATAGAGAATCAAGGATTCAAATAGGAGCAACAGTGATGAATCGAATAAGTCACAGGCAAGAGGTCAGAAACCCTAGTAGTAAAACATGTGAAATTAAGGACTCTCATGAACTCAGTAATAAGAAAATAACAAGGAAAACATGATACGAGCAGAGATTAGAAACTCTAATGAACAAAGAATAATACAGTCAAAGAAACTTGAAGCATTCATGGGAAACAGGGATACCATAATATTCAAGGCAACAAGGAATCACAAAATACTCGTATAAACATAGTATAGGTAGCTGAATCGAAAGAAGAATTGTTTTGAAAATGGGTCGAGGAACCCTAGTTTTGAAGTTGTTTAAAAAGATTAGATTTTCCGGAGAAACAATAGAGAAACTTCATAATATTGTAAAATGTAAAACGGATCTTAAAAGAAAAACCAAGATACAGAAGATTAGGGTTTCGTGGAACCCAGAAAAGAGGCAAACCTCAGAGATGGCATAGATTTAGGCCGGAGAGACTTGTAACACTTACGAAAATGGCCGGGGAAAGGCCGGAAAATGGCAAGAGGACCAAAGGAGGTGAGTGGACCGCTCCAAGCTCGTCTGAAGAACTCAGGGTATCACTGAGCAAGTGAGAGGCAGGTAGATGGCCAGGAGATGACAAGGAATCAAAGTTCCGGTGAGAATCCACCGGAGAAGATGACTGGAGTCCATCGGAGAAGACGAAGTCAAGGAGACTTCTGGAGAGTCATAGAGAGAGAAAGAGAGATGAACCGTCTCTAAGGGACGGGGACGGAGGGGGAGGGGTTAGGTGAGTTTAATTTAGGTAATAAAAATCTGGGTCGTTGATCTGATCTGATCAACGACTCAGATTGGCTTGTGATTGGGTCGGGTATTTGATGGGTTTTGGGCTGGGTCGTTTATGATATGGGTTGGGTATTTTAATTTGGTTTGGGTTGGGGTTAATTAGGCTAGATTGTAAATAATAAATGGCTAGATATTAAATACCCAAAAATAGATAAATAATTAAATAAACAACCAATAATTATACAAAAATGTAATTGAGTTCAAATAGATGAAATTACAGTAATTAAATAATATTAAGTGTAAAAAAAATGCATAAGTTTCGAATTAAAATAATACACAATATTCAATTGGGCTATAATTGCAAAATTATCGTAATTGAAATTAAATAAGACCCAATTGACTAATTCGTGAAATAATTGGATTTTAATAAGTAAAAAGTGATTATAAATGACATACTGAACTGGAAAATATTTTAAATTTATTTTAGAGCACAATTTGTGAATTATAAAAATATACAATATTAAATAAACAGGGAAATAATTTAGATAAAAATATGAAAAAATTAAGAAAAATACTCATTATTGCAAAGAGTGATTTTGAAGGATTATATACTAGTTTAAAAATAATTTGAGGAAAAATTGGGTATCAACAGCTGCCCCTCTTTACCCGGGAAGGATGAAAGAGTTATCAGGTAAAGATATGATGGCCAATTTGACCGAGATGAAACTGCGGGATAGAATTTGGCCGCACCCTGGTTTCTGAGCTGCCTACATATCCCTGGTTTTACAGGAATCAGGCCGTATGTAGTTCAGGAATCATCGGCGAAATATACCGGTGATGTTTCATAAGAACGGACACAAGGTGCATGGTAGGGTAAGAGTAGGAAGTTCTTACGGGGGACGATGTCGGAGAATTGGAGCGGTCTGCTCTTGCCTGGTTGGCTGTTCCGGCCGGGTTACCTGCAGATAGAGAACAACGTATATTGTGCATAATATAAACATGATGCAAGTTCCCGTCGGACTATGAATGCTGTCTTTGGACAATTAAGATGATGTCCTTAGACCATGATGTCCTGGGCCATGGATCGCTCAGCGCGGGATTCGCAGGCTATGAAGTGATGTTCTCGGGCCATGAAGATGGTGCCTCCGAACGATGATGCCTTTGAATAATGATATGCAAGTTGAAGAAGAGATTCGCAGGCTATGAAATGATGTTCTCGGGCCATGAGGATGGTGCCTCCGAACGATGACGCCTTTGGACAAGTTGGCGATATTTCAGCCCATGAAGAATGCAGTAATATGATATTGGCAAGACAAAGCTTAGTCTTGCGATTTGCGAAAAGAAAGAGGGCAGAGCTTAGCCTGAAAGAAGGCGTAAATAAATAAGGTGGCTGCTTTGAAAAGGTAGAAAGGATCTTAGCGTAGTGCAATAAGATGCGAAGAGAGGTAGCGTAAAACCTCGGAAGACAGAACAACAGCCTTATGCAATGCAGGAAATAAAATGCGGGGGAGGTAGCGCTTAACCTCGGAAGGCAGAATAGGTAGCCTTATGCAAGAAGTAAATACAGATGGAGGTAGAGATTAACCTCGGAAGACGAAGACAAAGCTTAGTCTCGGAAGGCAGAATGGTAGCCTTATGCAAATGCGAATGCAGGTGGAGGTAGAGCTTAACCTCGAAAGGCAGAAAGGTAGCCTTATGAAATGCGAGAAAATGCAGAGAGACAATGCTTAGTCTCGGAAGGCAGAATGGTAGCCTTATACAAATACGAATGCAGGTGGAGGTAGAGCTTAACCTCGAAAGGCAAAAAGGTAGCCTTATGCAATGCGAAAAGTAAAATGACAGTAAGAGTTCTTAGCTGGTGATAAAGTGCGATGATATGATTGTTGTGAATGAAGTATCATTGCAATGATGATAATAGTAAGCGTTGGCACGTGCGATGAGTTCGAGAGCGTATCCTTGAGAAGCATGCGCCTTGTGGGGATAATGAGATGTCTTGGGCTTTTTCCATATTTGTGCCTGCATCCAAAGAAAAATTGTGAGTTCCGTAAGGGGGAAGGGTTAGTTCGTAACCCTGTTGGCTCAGATTGGCCTGTCTGCTTGACGATGCTGGCTTTGTTTGTACCACAGGGGTAGCGTTGCTAAGACAAGCTATTTTTTAAGAGATAAATATACATGTTTGTTTTATAAAAATATGACATATAGTAAAGAAATAATTTTCTTTGGATGAACCGACGATCATGATGCGGTTCGAGACATTACAACCTCTCTTGCTGTGAAGATTTGAGGGTCCTCCTCAACATTTTCCCCAATTTGATGGGTGAAAGCTTCTAGCTGTTACTGATGCGGTGCTTGGCTGAACTTGCTTCGGAATTTCGAGGTCCCTCCTCAAATTTCTTCCCTAGTTTCCATTTGTGGGAAAAATGAAAATTTTATTAAAATATGACCGAACCCATAGGGCCTCCTACGTATCCCCTCTTAAACGGGAATCAGGTCAGGCGTAGTTCAATTTACAACATTGATAGAAGCATAACGATCACACATAGTAGCGCTTGATTGCGTCTGAATTGATTAGTTTAGGCCATTCTGCCAGTATGAGTGCTCTTCCTGTTAGCACTCGGTGAACCATGTACGGGCCTTGCCAATTGGGGGAGAATTTCCCTTTCGCTTCGTCTTGATGAGGAAAGATTTTCTTAAACACCAGCTGCCCGGTGTGAATTTTCTTGTTGAAGGCTCTAGTCATTCTATTCTGATATAGGTGACCATGAAAAACTGCGTTTATTCTCTTTCCGTCTATGAGGGCCAATTGCTCATAGCGGCTTCTTACCCATTCGGCGTCGCTGAGCTTGGCTTCTTGTATAATTCTCAAAGATGGAATTTCAACTTCAGCAGGAATGACGGCTTCTGTATCGTATACCAACATGTAAGGAGTTGCCCCGGTTGATGTGCGAACCGTGGTGCGATACCCCAGTAAGGCGAATGACAGCTTCTCATGCCACTGCTTGTGCTTTTCTATCATTTTTCTTAATATTTTCTTGATGTTTTTGTTAGCAGCCTCAACGACTACATTCATTTGAGGTATGTATGCTGTGGAATTCTTGTGCTTGATCTTGAAGGTTTCACACATTACTCTCATCAAATCACTATTGAGATTAGAACCATTGTCGGTGATGATTGACTCTGGAACTCCAAACCGACAAACAATGCGGTCGCGGACAAAATCGACCACGACTTTCTTAGTATCTGCTTTGTAAGATGCTGCTTCGACCCATTTGGTGAAATAGTCAATGGAAACCAGAATGAACCTGTGTCCGTTGGAGGCGGCAGGCTCGATTGGTCCAATAACATCCATGCCCCAAGCGGCGAACGGCCAGGGTGAGCTTGTTGCATTAAGCTTGCTGGGAGGTACCTTTATCATAACCCCATGTATTTGACATCGATAGCATTTTCGGACAGTCGAAGGCTTTTTGACAATCCTCAGTCCATTTGGTGGCAGCATCCTTTCTCAGCATTTTGAAAATTGGTTCACAAATGACGGTAGACTGGGCTATGAACCGGTTGATATAATTGAGCCTTCCCAGAAAGCTCATAACATCCTTCTTGTTCTTTGGTGGTGGCAACTATTGGATGGCTTTTACCTTTGATGGATCCAATTCTATTCCTCGGCGACTGACAATGAAACCCAGTAATTTTCTAGCAGGAACCCCGAACGCACACTTCGCAGAGTTCAGTTTCAGATTGTATTTTCTTAACCTGTTGAAGAACTTCCTCAAATCTTCCCTGTGATCAGCAACTTTCTTTGATTTAATAATGACGTCGTCCACGTACACCTCAATTTCTTTGTGAATCATGTCATGGAATATAGTAGTCATGGCCCTCATGTAGGTGGCCCCTGCATTCTTCAGACCGAATGGCATCATCTTGTAGCAATATACTCCCCACGCCGTAATGAATGCCATTTTCTCAGCATCTTCCTCGTCCATCCAAATCTGATGGTAACCAACAAAACAATCTACAAAGGACTGCAACTCGTGCTTGGCACAATTGTCAATTAAGATGTGTATGTTTGGCAAGGGGAAATCGTCTTTCGGACTAGACCAGTTAAGATCCCGGTAGTCGACGCAGACTCTGACCTTCCCGTCTTTCTTTGGTATAGGCACAATGTTAGCTAACCATGTAGGATATTTGACCACCCGGAGAACCCCGGCGTTGATCTGCTTGGTGACCTCTTCTTTGATTTTCAAGCTCATGTCTGGTTTGAACTTCCAGAGCTTTTGCTTCACTGGTGGGCATGTTGGATTGGTTGGCAACTTGTGGGCCATAATAGATGTACTGAGGCCAGTCATGTCATCATATGACCAGGCGAATATGTCCTCATATTCCCTTAAAAATTCCGTATATTCCTCCTTTTCTGACGGCGACAGATGAATGCTGATGCGTGTGTTTTTGACGATCTCTGCGTTTCCCAGGTTGACGACCTCAGTCTTGTCCAAATTATACTTAGGTCTGTTCTCAAAGTTCTCGACTTCTTTAATAATATCCTCAGGTATATCATCCTCATCTGACTCGGAATCCATTTGTTGCGTTGCCTCGTTGCAGGTCACGGCCGTTGGTTCATCAAGATAAGTAATAGTAATGCTGTGTAAAATAAAGTAATGGGGAGGAAAAGAGTAGCAAGTAAATATAGGATTTATAAAGAAACTGGAAATGCTTTGATAAATTGAATAATTGTTTGAACATGGGAGCTCTTTCTTGCAGAAATTAAAAATGCGAAAAGGAAGAAAATTCTTTAAATAAATAAACTGTAAATAATGCTTGTTTTGTTAGCCTTGCTACCCTGATGCTCGACGGGCTTTGGTTGTCCTGACGGACCAATTGTTGAGATGTGATCCCTTACTCACGACTTGTATGGAAGGGCCTTCCTCCCCCTCCTCTTCAAGAATGACACAACAGTCCATATCCTCAACATCCAGAAATAAATCCCTTATCGCCGCTAGCGCTTCCTCTTTGTCTGTACCATATATGATGTCAGCTGGCTGGAACGTTTTCTCTATGCGGGGTATTGGCTGCTCCAATGGGTAATAGAGGCCGCGCCATGGTGGCGACCAGTCCTTGAACTCCTTCCAAGTGTATTCATACCCTAGACCAAAAGTAGTACCGTGCTTCTTGAGTGTTATTGGCTTTGTCATTCCTTGAAGATGCTTACCGAGCCCTTTACCCAGCTCGTACCCTTGCTAGTTTAATATGCTTTCAATCTTACTTCCCCACACTTGTCTTTGTCAATGGTGTTAACACGTTCTATGTTGTGATAGATTTCTCCGCCCAACTTCCTCCTTCCATCGATGACCGAAAAGGTCTGGCGACCGTAGATATGGTTGCTACCGTCGCCATGAATGCTTACCTCTTGGTGATTCCATTCAAACTTCACATCTTGGTGTAGGGTTGATTCCACGTCCCCAGCAGCGTGGATCCAAGGTCATCCCAATAGTAATTTGTAGGATGCGGGCACATCTATTACTTGGAAATCTACATCGAACCTAGTTGGTCCCATCTGTAAGCATAAGGTGATCTCTCCCATGGTGGAACTCTGCGAACCATCGAAGGCCTTTACGTTGATCTCTCCTTCCTTTATCTCATGTAGACTCTTGCCCAATCTCTTGAGTGTGACCAGCGGACAGATGTTGAGACTGGAACCCCCATCAATTAGGATCCTTGTGATGAAATGATCCTCACATTGTACGGTGATGTGTAGTGCTCTATTATGCCCTAGCCCCTCGGGCGGTTCAACATCGGGCTGTATGCAAAGATCCTCATAATTCAATCCCTCAGACCCTTTAACTCCTTCAGCGCCCTGAACTCGGTTGGTCAATTTCTTGAGTTCCTCGGCCAAATTCCTGATGAGCTTGTCCTTCTCGTCGGACTCATAGGTATGCGGTGTGGAATGAGCTACGGTTTCCACATAAATTGGGTTGTCATAAGCCAGGAGGTGATCTCTCGTCTGATGTTGGAGAGGCGGAGTGTTGTAGTGACATGTGTTGCGTGGTGCTGGTGGAACGGGATCTCTGGGGTGATTGGGTTGTTTTGGGATGTTTTGGGGTAAAGTGGGGTTCAGAGTATTCGGGAAGTGAATGTCTGGAACGTTGAGGGAGAATGATAAGTGGGCCAAATTCTTGACTTGGTCAAGTTCCTCTTGGAACTTTAGCAGCTTCTTCTCTAGTGGAGACATACCCTCGTGCAGAACCTGAATACCCTGACCATCAGTGATCTCAACCTGTTCATTCATGTTGTCTTTTCTAGTACCGTTTGCATCTGCCATCTTAGTTTTACCCTTGATTTTCCTTTTGGGAGGATTGGGAGGAGGAGTAGGAGGAGGGCCCTTTTATCTGGTGCAATAAGATGTTGATGCCAGAGTGCACGAACTAATCTTTGGGGAAGGGGAATAACTAACAAAAAGGCAGTGAAGTTAGTGAAGATTATAAAGAATATTGCGGTAATTTAAACATGTAATGCGAAAATGTAAAACGCATCCTAAGTTGGGGAACCTTTTTATGCCCGAGGTAGGCCTAGCGACAAATTAATTTGGAGAACGTAAATACTAAATGCCTCATTTTATTGATGATAAAATAGACAAATCCAACTTGACTCTAAAAATACGAAAA
>ML249873.1:38859-60662 GCA_005239495.1 Nicotiana undulata
AAGTAGGTCTTGGCTAGAATTCCTACTTCAGTTCCCTCGGTCTTTTGACAAGTCTCGATCCTCCTAAGGAACTTTTCCTCTAAGTCAACTATGCCTCGTTCCAAGTGTGCTAGCCTCTGGGTGGAAGTGATGGCCGTGTCCTTCCATTCCTCGATCAGCTTTTTGTTGGCTATGTGGATTTTGTGATGATCTTCTTCACAGTCACAGAGCCTTTTGCGCAGCTGGTTGAACCTAGTTATTCCCTCGGCTTTCTCGTCTATGACCCTATGTCTTCAAGCAAACCCTGGCTCAATACTTCCTCCCTAGTTATCTTCCAACCATACCAGATAGTAAGGAGATCAACCAACGTGATACTTGTCAGGTTCGATAGTATCCTTCTCCAACCGGATCCTGCAGTGCCACAATTGCTGAGCTTGACACTTGTGAGGGATGTCGTCGTTTTGGAAGTCCGCCCTAAGATGACTCATTTTCTCGACCCTTAGGATGACTTGCTTCCTCCCCTCATGACGCGAATCGGGACATAAGGGTATGTCCCTCTAAGACCAATCAATATCAGGAACGGGGTGTCTCTAGTCCGAATGATGAATTCATCGGTCGGGAACCACTCGAACATCCATTGGATTTGATCCTCGATCAGATTTTCCAATAACTCGACCCATCCATTGGCATTCTCTGGTTGTGTAAACATGTCGGGGATGTAGTTCATACGCTTTGGATGATGGAAAGCAATATGATCATCCCAAACTCTCCTATGTGTGTCTTGATGGTAGTCACCCCTTTGCAAATGCTCGGTGAGCCAAAGCTGGAGTAGCAGGTTGCAACCCTCAAAATGTTTCCCTCCTCGTTGACAGCTCTCCAAAGCTCGGTATATATCAACAATAATCATAGGTACAATGCTGAAATCCTGCCCGTCGATCCCTTCCATCAGAGTCTTGGTAACCATAGCCAATCTGGTGTGGATTCTCCCCTTCTTTATCGGGAAGACCATAAATACCAAAAAGCAGAATATGAAGGCGAATACACGGCGGTGAATGTGTCCTAGATAGGTGAGGGAGAACTCTTCCTGATATTTGTAGTAATACTGACTACGACCGTACCTCTTGTACAAATAGTCAAAAGGGATGTATGAGTCTTCCAAGCAGACTAAATCCGGATTTTTCTTGAGTCCCATCATTTTGAGAAAACCCCGGCCTGTTCGGTTTTCAGGCATCAATAACCCTTGAGACTCCCAAGGCAAACCAGCTAAACCCCCTATCTCCTCTAGCAGCGGTGTCATCTCATTATTCTCAAATCGAAAAACCGACCGATCACAGTCCCAGAATAAGGTGGCAGCCTCTATCATCATGTTATTAGGCTGAATGTCCAAAAGAAGGCAAGATGCCCAGGTGTTTTTTGACTGCTGTTTTGTCGCTAGAATGCAAGTCTTCCCACCAATTTGGAAGTTTTGGGTGGATATTGGTGACCATGCCGAATCTGGGGACCTCGTGCCTCATTTATGCAAAATAAATAGGTTAGGCCCTTACCCCCGCCGGACTCGACTATTTAACACCAATAATTAGCAATGAGCATTTAAGTTCTCCAAATAAATGCAGAGAATGTGAAAGCGTCCTTTTGGGTTCAAGGGAAACCCAATGGACTTTGGACGAGGCTATCTTAAAGGCTATTGTGCGTAAAACACGTTAGCCTGGCTAGGTTTGACCATGATGCATGCAACATACAATAGATTAAGGTTTCTATTGGGGTTTTAGACTGGTACCCTTGAGCGGACAACTCAAGGGGGAAGGCACGGACTCGTCGACTGCACCGCTGATCGACTAGTTTTACCGCAAACGCAATTCCAAATTTAGGGGGTGATAATATTGGAATAACGCAACCACTCATTGTAAGCATTGCTATAGGATTTGTTTGGCACGAGTGGAATATGAATGCGGAGCATGATATGTAATAATAAGCATTGAAACGGATAAGCATGTATTTTCACGTTGAGGAAAATAGTAAAAAAAGGAAATACAACAGTTATAATGGAAAACGGTTACAAAGAAGACATGAAGATATGTCAGTTACGTTCAGGTGAAATAAATACCTGTAAAAATAAACAATTAACAGTATATAATGGGGAATAGGAAAAGGCATAAACATTTAAATGCAATTTAAAGGTCCAAATTTACAAAGCAAATTGTAATGGTATAAGCCTAGGGAAGGTCCCTATTGAAGTCGCCATGCTGTCGCGCCCCTTTTTTCTATCGCACGGGTTAGGTACAGAGAGATCGGGTTTATGACATTCTGGAAAACTCCTTAAAGGAAGTGGGTTTAAGGAAGAGTCGCCACCTAATGATTTTTATGGTGCGTTAGGGCACCTAGAGTTGATAACTCATGAACCAGTTCGCGTTACCAGAGATTGGGTAAGGGCCTGAAATTATCCCAAGGGGAAGGTGTTAGGCACCCCTCAAGATCCAAAACTGTGGGTCCCAGCTAATAAGTTTTGTGAATTTGGACGGTGAGCAAGTAACAAGTAAGGTTCATATAAGAGGGGATTTAAAGCAAGTATGAAAATCTTTAAAGGTTTTGGAATAACATTAGAATAAACATTTGAAAAGAATTGTCCTAGGTTTAAAGTAATACGGATCACTTGAATGCAATACCCGGTATGTCACACCTCGAAGAGGCGGCTACACGTGGTATAAGTGCACCAGTCATCATATCCGTATTCTACCCTTCCCACCCCGTAAAGGTTGTTAAAAATGCATGTGTTGGTCACGAATGCTTATTGTGTGCCATTACCCATCCCATCCTGTAAGTCCTGGAGGGTGTTTAGGACTACTAATCCTACAAGGCAGGAACTAGGCTGAACCCTTAGGTTTAAAGGAAAAAATATTAAGTGACATACAAAACAAGTAGGACTGCACATATGAGGGAACATATAAAGACAAAGAAAGGCTCACAGGTCCCTCCACACATAAACATGTAAGTAGCACGTCTCAAACACAATTAAAGTCTCAGGACAGGAGTTTGAAAATAGGAAGTTTAGTAAAATAGTAGGAGTTTGGGTTAGAAAAACTTAATGAAGATAGAAACTTTAATTAAAAACTGATAGTTGATTTCAAAATGTACAGTAGCTAAAGGCAGCAGTAAAACTTAGAAATATGCAGTGATTTAAAGCTTTCTGTAAACATAGATGAAAGTTATTAAAGCATGGGTTTGAAATAATTTTAAAGGATAAGGGAATAAAATACAGTGTCTCAATCATAGAGTAATAATTATCAGTTTTCAAAGGATTGTATTAAAGAAGTAGTAAAATAATATCAAATATAGTGACTTGAAAGACATACAAAGCAAGGATTCAAAATGACACGATTTTGGGAAGAATGAGGCATCTTTTGAAATCCCAGTAGTTGGAAAACATAATAGAACAAGAATCAGTGAAAATCAGTAAAAGAAATAGATGCACAACTTCGAGACTGTTGAAGTAGAGCAGGAATTTTAATAAAAGTAAGATGAACTTCAGTGAGGTAAACAAAAGTTGGAGCAGCAGGGTTCAAAATGTTTGAAGGAAGTGATTAAACTAGAAGAACATGACTGATTTGATTTTAATACGTATTAGGCCTAAGGTTTGCCTAGGCGTGGTATACATTGCCTACCTATTTTAAAGAGTGAACATACACATTTGGATTCTGATTTTAATAGATACATGTTTGCAGGGAATTGTTTTAAATAGGTTAACAATATTTTTTGAGAGTATTATCATGTTAACTAGGCGTTCAGGTTCTGACAAATAAAAAAACTTAAGGGCAGGGTATCTAATGCACAAAGTATCATCCTAAAGACATGGTTTCTATATGTCATGCATGAGCAATAAATTATGACAACCTTTTGTTACTCGTTTAGTTACACTAGGAACATGGTGTCAGATGGAGTGAATATAATGGATATGTTAAAATGAAGAACCTAAACATGATTTTTAATGTATGGTATGCATGTCCTAAGCACGATACTATTGCGCACATAGGGAAATAAAGCCTAAGTCATGATTTCTACCCGTACTACACTAAACATGCATAATTCCCTCCCATATTCACTATCCATCCCCAATAGTTCATTTACAAATTATTACAGGCCATAGCAAATGAATTACAGTAACTGCAAAGAAAAATAAGAAGTTATTCTATAGAGAGCCTTCAAACAGGCCCAACCTTCCAACCTCATCCCCCTCGAGGTTCAGAGCCTTACATAGTCTGGGTGCGGCAAAGCTCCCAAAGGTCCTTGTGAGGGCCCTGGCCAATACCAGCACCCAGCAGTTGCCAAAGTTGAGATAGGTGCAGTGTAGAATTACCTGCCTCACTATGTCAAAGTTCAGAGGGAGCTCAAGGTCCCTAGGAAATGCTCACACTGAGGGGGTGGATCCTAAAGGTCTAAGAGTAGTGTGAAGTGCAGGAAGGAGTAGTAAAAGAGTTAAGTTTGAAAAGGAGTTTTGAAATAACATGACTTTAAAAAATAATATAAAGATTTTTTATTGTTAAATTAGTATGAAAAGGAAACAGTAGAATGGTCATAACTCAGCAAGTATGCAAAATTCAAGAAAAGCAAACACAGAGAGGGGAAAGGGATTGGGACAAGTAATGGTAGCAGCATATTTGCAGTAGTCCGTCATTAGAACAAAGTTACAGATTTTCACAGGATGTGATACGCCAAGAGTTTATCATATATTATAGATACAAGTCTGAGGATACTAAATATTATAGATGCATTAGAAGCCAGGAAATTGATAAAGAAACATACATAAATAGATGCTAGGTACGCAGAAAGAAACAACAAAAAATCACATAGGCCGTAATGAATCATAGAGAAGAAACAAGAGTCATGATAGGCTAGAGGATGAAAAGAGATCATAGAGAGAGAGTAGACATACTAATTACATGGTAGGCAATAGAACCATAAGTAAAAGCACAAAAGAAACAACTAGAATCTTAACCAAAATTGAAACATATTTCTTTAGGATATGGTAAACTTAAACTAGAACATACCAGTGTTAAGAGAGAGCAAAGCAGAAGAGAGCAAAGTGATAGCACTATTAGCCTTGGCTTGCAACCGGCCAATAATAGGCAAGAATAGAGAGCAGCAAATAGAGCTAAAGAGATACAGCAAGAAAGAGCACATGAGATTAGTGTAGATGTCTGTGTGTATTTGTGTGATCAAGAGTGTGTGTTGAGTGTCTGTGTAAAGAGAGAAGACAGGGTATATATAGTTTGAAAACGAGTAGTCACATAGGTAAAGGGTGCACAGTTATGGAAATACAACCAATTAGTATCAATTAATACACTGGACTCCTTTAATTAAGGAGTCAAGTTCAAAAGGAAAAGCAATCAATTCATAAGACTGATTTTGCTTCATTTGGGACAAGAAAATCACATAATACATAAATAAAGCCAAGTACATAGTATATGATTAAGGAAAGTTGAAACAACATTACATTTATAAAGTAAACTAGGGTATTTGTTTTAAAATCAACTGAAAGAATCTCAGACTCAGTTACAATCACAGGGAATCTGAGATAATTAAGGAAAGCATCACATAAATATGCAAAGAATTCAAAAATTGAAATATTCAAGGAAAGCATCACATAAATATGGAAAGAATCCAAAATTAGTATAGGATTACAGAGGGAATACACATATATGTATCTAAGGAAAACATCACAAGCCCGGAGATTCTTACACAAAAGGCAGTATAAAATCAATAGGTAAACGATCAATAAGGTCTCAAATTACAAGGAATCCAAGGTTCACAAATAATAAATCAAGAACCCTAACAAGCTGAAACCATAGAGAATCAAGGATTCAAATAGGAGAAACAATGATGAATCGAATAAGTCACACGCAAGAGGTCAGAAACCCTAGTAGTAAAACATGTAAAATTAAGGACTCTCATGAACTCAGTAATAAGAAAATAACAAGGAAAACATGATACGAGCAGATATTAGAAACTCTAATGAACAAAGCATAATACAGTCAAAGAAACTTGAAGCATTCATGGGAAACAGGGATACCATAATATTCAAGGCAACAAGGAATCACAAAATACTCATATAAACATAGTATAGGTAGCTGAATCGAAAGAAGAATTGTTTTGAAAATGGGTCGAGGAACCCTAGTTTTGAAGTTGTTTAAAAAGATGAGATTTTCCGGAGAAACAATAGAGAAACTTAATAATATTGTAAAATGTAAAACAAATCTTAAAAGAAAAACCAAGATACAGAAGATTAGGGTTTCGTGGAACCCAGAAAAGAGGGCAAACCTCAGAGATGTCATAGATTTAGGCCGGAGAGACTTGTAACACTTACGCAAATGGCCGGGGAAAGGCCGAAAAATGGCAAGAGGCTCAAAGGAGGTGAGTGGACCGCTCCAGGCTCGTCTGAAGAACTCAGGGTATCACTAAGCAGGTGAGAGGCAGGTAGATGGCCAGTAGATGACAGGGAATCAAAGTTCCGGTGAGAATCCACCGGAGAAGATGACTGCAGTCCATCAGAGAAGACGAAGTCAAGGAGACTTCCGGAGAGTATAGAGAGATAGAGAGATGAACCGTCTCGAAGGGAATGGGACGGAGGGGGAGGGGTTAGGTGAGTTTAATTTAGGTAATAAAAATCTGGGCCGTTGATCTGATTTGATCAACGACTCAGATTGGCTTGGGATTGGGTTGGGTATTTGATGGGTTTTGGGCTGGGTCATTTATGATCTAGGTTGGGTATTTTAATTGGGTTTGGGTTGGGGTTAATTAGGCTAGATTGTAAATAATAAATGGCTAGATATTAAATACCCAAAAATAGATAAATAATTAAATAAAAAACCAATAATTGTACAAAAATGAAATTGAGTTCAAATAGATGAAATTACAGTAATTAAATAATATTAAGTGTAAAAAAAATGCATAAGTTTCGAATTAAAATAATACAGAATATTCAATTGGGCTATAATTGCAAATTATCGTAATTGAAATTAGATAAGACCCAATTGACTAATTCCTGAAATAATTTGATTTTAATAAGTAAAAAGTGATTATAAATGACATACTGAACTGGAAAATATTTTGAAATTATTTTAGAGCACAATTTGTGAATTATAAAAATATACAATATTAAATAAATAGGGAAATAATTTAGATAAAAATATGGAAAATTAGGAAAAATACTCATTATTGCAAAGAGTGATTTTGAAAGCTTATATACGAGTTTAAAAATAATTTGAGGAAAAATTGGGTATCAACACCTTTGTGATGGATCTGGCTGTATGGGGTTTGGCCACCTAGTATCTCTGATCTTACATATGGCTGATACGATGTCTGATGCATCAATATTGAAGTGGTACTCAGACAATCAGGGTGCCTCCATCAGCCCCGTGTGACCATTGAACCCAATTTTGTTCATGAGTCCCCGAAAACTTTGGCCTCAATCGAATCTTTGGTCATTTCGAGGTATATTACGCCTCAGGGCGTTTCTTCGATCCTCGATGTAAGGTGTCTTTTTTTTATTCGGTCTCGACTCCCTTTCCGCATTCCCTTATTCTTTAGCTAACAACCTGATAGGATATACTGAGCCCGAGGGGGCTCACAATTGGTCGTCCTCGACCCTGATCTTCGAGTGATACCAATTGTGCACATCCGCCAAGTTACGGCGGGATACTCGATCAAATTTTGTTTCAGCTGCTTCGAAACCTTTTGAGATTCATTCATTCAAGCCCTGAGTGAAGGCCTGCACTGCCCTGTCATTGGAGACCGGCGGTAATTCCATTCGTTCCATTTGTAAGCAGGATACGAATTCCCTCAGCATCTCGTTCTCTTTTTGTTTGATTTTGAAGACATCTGACTTTCTTGTAGCAACATTAATGGCACCATCATGTTCCTTCACAAAAGAGTCTTCCAACATAGAAAACGAATCTATTGAGTTTGGTGGGAGGTTGTGATACCAAATCATGGCCCCCTTGAACAGTGTTTCCCAAACTTCTTCAACAAGACGAACTCAATTTCGTCATCTTTTAAGTCATTCCCTTTTATACCACAAATGTAAGTGGTGATATGCTCGTTGGGATCTGTTGTCCTGTTGTACTTCGATGTATCTGGCATCCTGAACTTCTTTGGAATGGTCTTCGGAGACGCACTCGATGGAAATGGTTTCTACACGAGCTTCTTCGAATCTACCCCCTTCAAAATCGGAGGTGCACCCAGGATCTGATTGACCCTCGAGTTATAGGTTTCTACTTTTTTGTCGTTGGCCTCTATCTTCTTTTCTCCAATTTAATATTTTTAGTAAGGTCCTCGAGCATTCTCATAATAGGGGGGTTCTGTTCCTGACCCATTTTTGCTCGCTATTTTTGGTGTTTGTTCGACTTGAGGAGCTGTTTCTGGTCCTGCTGTGCTCGGGGTCTTTTGTTTACTTTGTAGCTGAGCAATAGCCATTTGCTGTGCTTGTAAAATCTCAAAAATTACTTGCAAGCTAACTTCTCTTTCCTCCCGAGCGTGTGTTCCTTGCGCGTCATGCTGGTCACCTCAACGCAAGCTTCCGTCAGTATCAGTGTCTACGTCGATGTGCAAAGCATTGCGCGAGCCTACATTTATGGGTACTAGTGCTGGCGCTACCCCAGGATTTGGCGGTGGCACACTGGCTACTGAGGCAGATGCACTGTTTTCTCCATGGAGCTCAGCATTGTTGTTTCCATGTGCATTTGTTGAGTTAGACATTTTTTGACCGAAATCAAAGATTCTTGGACAAGAAAAAGTGTGAAAAATAACTTGTGTTTTTAGAAAACTAGCACCAAAACATTCACTATTATTTTTAGCCCCACGGTGGGCGCCAAACTGTTTAACTTGAAAATGGTATTAACAATTATATTTGATTTTGTGGTTCTAAAAATATGTGACTTATTTAAATACTAGTTACTAGATGAGAAATGCTAGGTGTGAGTAAGAAAAGTAAGATATGCAAGCCAAAGTTGCCACTAGACTGGGGCCTCGAGCTCACTGGAACTGTGGGCTTCGAGGTCGGATTGTAGCAATTAATAATGAACAATAAATGAAGAAACCGTGATATCGGAGGCCTCGAGGGTAGCCTTGGGCAGTTAGTAATGGACATTAAATGAAGAACAATAAATGGAGTATAATAAATGAAGAACAATAAAGCTGTAGAGTAATTGTTGAGTACGTCAGACAAGAAAAGCAGAGAATGTTCTATTGCAGTGAATATTCATGTGTGTTATAATATGATAGGGATCCCCTTTATTTACGAGGGGAGAATATCAACATAGTACATGTCTAATTATGACAAAGAAATTCTATTGGTATAGCTGTATAACATCTTAGTACTATCTCTTGCAGACCTTATCAGCTCTAACCACGTGTCCTTGGGAGTTTTCCGCCTTTCCATGATGACCATCGATTTTTATACTGCCTCGAGGTATGATGTGAGGAGACTTCGATATGATCTTTCGAGGGATGCAACTCGGGGTCAAACTTCGGACTCTGCTTCGAACCTCTCGAGACTGGATTCGGAATGCCATATAAGCCCTAAAATCGAGCTTCCCCGATTTTGACACTTCTGGAAGTTTTTTTCCCTTTCTTGCATTGATTTCTGCCGGTTGATTTGGTATTCCTCTAAAAGTTTATCTACTTTTGCTTCAATTTTAGTTTTTTCACTCTTCTACATAATTTCTTGCTAGTTTGTTTTTCCATGCATGTGAGTAATTCTATTTGATGCATGTTTGAGATATGATGCCTGGTGCATATAATTTTGTATTATTTTGATTTAATGATCATTGATGTCTTTTCATTTTTAGGCAATAATTAATCACTACAAATCGAAAATTTTATGCAAAAATCTATAGTATTAAGCTTTATGTTGGGAGATGGGGTCTTTGCTTTGGCACTATCAGTTTATTTGTGAATGTACTTTCATGGTACTCTATATTTTTAAATCTCGATTATTTTATAGTTAGTGACACTTTCCATCTGATTATTTTTATTTTTCACTCTTCTTTTACTTTATTCTTCGGGTTATTTTCTAGAGCATGAAATTTTGAACTATGTAAAACTAATAAACCCAAAGTGTTTGATGATATGCCTGAAACAACTTAACTATTCGATAATAATTTCTTGTGTTTTGTCTTTTTTTTAAATTTTAGATTGCCTTTAACTATGAAAAGTTTTCCATTCTTGTGAATTGGAAATGTTTACCTTGAAATGGTATTAGCAATTAAATTTGATTTTGTGGTTCTAAAAATATGTGATTTATTTCAATACTAGTTGTTAGGCAATAGATGCTAAGTGTAGGTAAAGCGAATAAGATATGCAAACCAAGATTGTCACAAGGCTGGGCCTCGAGGTCGAACTAAAACGCTTAGTAATGAGCAGTCGATGGAGAAACAATGATATTGGGGGCCTTGGGGATAGCCCTTTGCGGCTAATAATGAGCAATAAATGAAGAACAATTAATAAACACAATAAATGGAAAGCAATAAATCAGTGGCACAATTATTGAGCACACTCAGGCGAGAAAAGCAGAGAATGTTCTATTGTATTGAAATATTCATCCGTGTTACAAAATGACAAGGGTCCCCTTTATATAGAAGGGGGGAATCCCAATATAGTACATGTCTAATTATTACAAGGAAATGCTATCGGTACAGCTGTATAATGACTCAGTACGGACTTGTACTATTCTTGCAGACATGGTCAGGTCTAATGTCACGACCCAAATTCCCAATCTTAGGGATCGTGATGGCGCCTAACACCACACTTGCTATGCAAGCCAATGTTAGAATTCAATTAACTACTTTGCATTATTGATCCATTTATGCATAATAAAATAATCTAAAGTAAACTGAATCTATTGGTTTTCGATGAATAATTCCAAAGATAAAATAATAAACAATTAAATAAACGAACCACGAACTAATTATATAAATAACTCTAAGACTACACCAGGATATGGGCTAAAAGAATACTACAAATAATGGGCTAACTATAATCACATGTACGAAATATAAGAAAAACTGTAGAGTAAAGCAAGAATTTTCAAATCATTTAAGTTTAAAAATCAGTAAAACATTATTTGTCAAGCCCCAACTTCAGGGAGTGTGACCGGCGCTCAACCGAGTGGACCCAGTCGAACAAGCCTTTCAAACGTATCTCAGCGCTATCTGCAATAGAACCACCTACATCCATTCAAAGATGTAGCACCCCCGGCAAAAGGGACGTTAGTACTATCGAATAATACTAGTATGTATGAATAACTCTACTCTAACATAGAATAAACAATTAAACAATTTCGAAAGCAAATCATGGATATCACATAGCTCATCAAATACTTAGAAAGAGAGTCACAAGTAAGGGTCACATAGTTTCCTTATTTCGTTTTTCCATCCCTTTGATTTATAATCTTTTAGTGCCAAGTGCCACAGTTTACAATACCACCGTGTCATTTATACGGAATCCGGTCTCGGCCCGACCGGCTAAGCCATCCCAAATGAGACATCACCAATCATCATAATTTATCCTCATATTCCCGATGTAAATGCCACCATGTGTACAACATGGAGTCCGATCTCGGTCTGGTCGGCTAAGCCATCTCACTTTGGAACATAACCATATCAATTAATTATTCGGTTCACATTTCTTTCCCGCCATTCATCACATAGTCCTTGGCACTTGGATGCAATTAACTAATTGAGCTTATTTCCCTTTTCATTCGTTCAATAGTATTATCCTTCATATTGACAAGTTCCAACATATGGTGAATTATGCACATAATAGGATGAGCTAAAGAATCATGATTCACAATTTCAAGTAACAGAGTGACATGGTAAACAATTTAGAACAACTAGGGAACATACACTTTCCAACTTAACACATTGAGGCAATCATTCAACAGAGGATCTAGCAAGGGACTCATACAATATATTTGAGCACCAACGAGTTCATTCTATGAAGATTAGAGTTAGCCATACATACCTCAACTTGGTCTTATCCTTAATTCCTATAATGGTTTTCCGGAATCCTTTAGCCCCTTTCAATCTATTTAACAAAATAGCACAATCAAATCTTATTTAGGAATTTGACTATATACCAAGCTCATTTGAGCATTACACCTACCATTATGAATTTGCTAAGGTCCCATCCCCATTTCTTTATATTTTTGCTTTTACTTACCCTCACATAGTTTAGAATTCCATGCATGCAAGGTCCCTGTCCTTTAACCCCATGAACCATCCTACCTAGGGCCCATTCTAGCTATAACAATGGAATTTAAAGTTGATGCAGTAGAAACTTACCTCTTTGAGTGAAGAAAATTGAACCCTATTTAATCATTCTCAAGCCCTTGGTGGTGATTCTGGATCAATCTTGATGATAAGGGAAGCTTCTCTCACACTAGGACCTCTCTCTCACACTTCATAAAGTTAGAAAATAGTTTAAAATGGTTGGGGAAGTGCCTTATATTGATCTGGGGCCGGGTTAAAAAGTTAGAAATTAGGATGCCCCGACTCAACTATGCGATCGCATATGCAACCGCAAAATGAAAATGCGGCCCGCAAACCTGCCGTAGAAATGGCCTCAACTGGGTGGAAAAGAAAAACAAACTGTCCCAGTACCTTGTCACGCCAAATACCTTATCACACCAATTATCCACCCTTATCATACCAATACCTTATCACACCAAATTTTGATTCAAAACTTTCAAACAGAAAACAATATAGCCCGTAAGCTTTAAACAATAACATCACATAATAATATCAGCCCGAATATATGTAATCACCATAACACTGTCAACCCAACTCAGTCTTTACGTACCATGATAGGATTAAGAGAACAACCAACACTTTCAACAACAAATGTAAATAATCGAATGAAAACAATTAGTCCCGTAAACCTCAGAAATCATAAAACAATGAAACTGAAATTCACATAACTTCCTCAATATTATCAAAAAACGAAACCAATAGGAACACAAATATATATATATATATATATCGTAGAAGAAATGCCAAACTACTCAATCATTTTGTACCACAAGGAAACCATTTAAACAACCAATACTCTTTCCAAAATAACTCCAACAAACATTTAACAACAACGGAATAAGACCAAGTAATCGTAAAAACATTAGATAACATAGAACAATTAAGCCAAGAATCAATTAACTTGGGAACGGGAAAGAGATTATGTTTATCAAGACAAATTGGGTGGTGCATAGATACTCTTCACCTTAACTATACACCACGCCCATGCATTTCACATATCAAACAAGTGGGGATTCCTATTCCCTCAAGTCAAAGTTAGGCCAAACACTTACCTCAATTTCGTAGGCCACTTACTGCTCAATTACTGCTTTTCCTCTAGAATCTTGTTCTAACTTGCTCGATCTAATCAAAATTAACTCAATATCATTAATTAAGGCTAAAGGAACTATTTTTATTAAAAATTACAATTGTTTTCTAAGTTTTCTAAAAAAAATAGTGAAAACCCGACCCCGGGTCCGCTTGGTCTAAACTCGGGGTTCGGACCAAATTACGTTTAGCCATTCACCCACGAACCCAAATATATAATTAGTTTCGAAATCCGACCTCAATTCGATGTAAAGATTAGATTTTTATAAAATTCCCTAATTCTACCCAAACCCTCAATTTTTACCATGAAAATTCTTAGTTTTGATTTAAAAGTGATGAAAAACAATGAGTAATTGAAAGAGTAAAATTGAGAATTGATTACCTATGACTTATGGATGATATTTGGTGAAGTAATTCGTTCCTAGGACTGTGGGGTTCGAAAATTTGAAGAAGAAGAAGTCTGCTCGTTTTATATATATTTTTCTGCCAGCTATTCTGCCTCGTTTATCGTACCTAACGATTCTGAAACTCAATTTTTATGTCAGTTGCAATTTCGTATTTAACCTGAAAAATCTGGCAGCCTCAGTAAAAAGCCCATAAGATCCTCATACGATGTTTAATTTCGATGATTCTTTTTGCTACGGGTCCGTAATTACGATACGTATCTAATACTTCACTCAAAACAGAAATCAGAACTCATTTGTTCAATATTATATCATTTATGCTTGAAGAAACGACGTCTAAGCATAAGAAAGAATGAGTGCAACACAACCCAAACCTATTTGAAACTCACCCGAGCCCTCAGGTCTCTAAACGAAACATGCACGCAAGTCTAAAAGAATCATACGGACTTGATCGTGCGATCAAATCATGAAAATAACATGTAAAACTATGAATTAAACCTCAAAATTCATTATTTTCTTCAAGAACACTTATAGTTCATAAGTTTTCAACCGGATGTCCGAAACACGTCAAACGAACTCTGCTTTTTACCAAATTTCACAGGCATTAAATATCATAACAAATCTGTACCGGGCTCCAGAACCAAAATACGGGCCCGATACCAATGATTTCAAACATTAATTCTTTTCTTTATCTCATAAATATTTCAGCAAAACAATTTCTTTCAAAAATTGATTTCTAAGGCTTGGGACCTCGGAATTATTTCTGGGCATACGTCCGAGTCTCATATTTTACTGCGGACCTCCCGGGATCGTCGGAACATAGATCCGTATTCGTTTACTTAAAATGTTGACCAAAGTCAACTATAATAAAATTTTAACTCTAGATTACTATTTCTTATTTTTTGGCATAAAATCTTTTCCATTTCACGCACGGGCTGCGCACGCAAATTGAGGTATTTAAAATTAGTCTATTTATGGCTAATAAGCCTATAATTGGGTCTAAATTCCTAAAATGACCCTTTGGGTCATCACAATCTCTACCTCTAAAACAAACGTTCGTCCTCGAACGAACATAGAAGATTACTGAATTAGCGAACAAGTGTGAATATTTACTCAGCATGTACAACTCATATTCCCAAGTAGCTGCCTCAATGGCCTGACCTTTCTACTGCACTCGAACTGAAGGATAGCTCTTAGACCTCAACTAACGAACCTGACGGTCTAAAATAGCCACTGGCTCCTCTTCATAAGTTAGGTCTTTGTCCAGTTGGACAGAGCTAAAATCTAACACGTGGGACGGGTCACCATGATATTTCCGGAGCATAGATACATGGAATACCGGATGAACTGAGGATGACCCTGGAGGCAACGCAAGTCTATAAGCTACCTCCCCCACCTTATCAAGAATCTCAAACGACCCGATATACTTAACTTGTCCTCTTCCCAAACCTCATAACACCCTTCATGGGTGACACCCGGAGCAATACTCTCTCTTCAACCATGAATGCCACATCACGAACCTTACGATCGGCATGACTCTTTTGCCTAGACTGAGCTACACGAAGTCTCTCCTGAATAATCTTGACCTTATCTAAGGCCCCCTGAACAAAAGATGTACCCAGTAACCGAGCCGCTCCCGGCTCAAACCATCCAGCTGGCGATCTGCACCGTCTACCACATAACGCCTCATAAGGAGCCATCTGAATGCTATTGAGACACACAATCCGATCCACATATATAGATAAACTGTTGCGGGGTGCAACCCGATCCCCCTCCACACAACACACACACACACACACACACACACACACACACACACACACACACATATATATATATATAAATACTATTGCGGAGTGCAACCTGATCCACATATATAATAATAATAATAACTACCAACTACGGTGTATCTCACAATGTAAAGTAAAAGGAAACCAAAACGTATGAATAATCCAATATAACATGGTAAAGTAAAATAGAAAATGAGTAACGCGAATAAACAAGTAAGGTCGCGAGACAAGTAAAACATCTATCTAATAACATGTAAGAGCACAGAACAAGTGTCATGACCCAAAACTACCAACTGGTCATAATGAAGCCTAACTCACTTGATAGATACGCCAACATAACAAAGGCGAAACATAATAATAGAAACAATACAAGTCTAATTCCAATAACATAAATAACTACATCAAAATACAAAATTTTCCCAAGACTGATGATGTAATGACCCGGCTTGTCGTTTTGAGAGTTAGAGCCCCGATACCTTATTAATTGCTTTCCCCGTATCTTATTCTGCTATTGCATCTTGCCGGGAGGGTTCGTTTGGTTTTTGGAGTGAATTGAGATACTTAGTATCTTAATTTGGAGCTTAAGTTGGAAAAGTCAGCAGGATGTCGACTTGTGTGTAAACGACCTCGAATTTGAATTTTGATGGATCTGTTAGCTCCATTAGGTAATCTTTCACTTAGGAGCGCGTCTGGAATATGATTTGGAGGTCTGTGGTAGAATTAGGCTTGAATTGGCAAAAGTTGGAATTTTGGCGATTTTGGTCGGCAGTGGCAATTTTGATTTCGGGCTCGGAATGGAATTTCGAAAGATGGAGTAGGTTTGTAGTGTCATTTGTGACGTGTGTATAAAATTTGAGGTCATTCAGACGAGATTTGATATGTTTCGACGTTGTTTGTAGAATTTAGAAATTTCAAAATTCATTAGGCTTGAATCCGTGTGTAATTCGTGTTTTTGATGTTGTTTGATGTGATTTGAAGGCTTGACTAAGTTGGTATGGTGTTTTAGGATTGGTTGGTATGTTTGGTTGAGGTCTCGGGGGCCTCGGGTGAGTTTCAGGTGCTTAACGGGTTGAAATGGACTTAGGAGATTTTGTTGATGTTGTTGTATCTGGTGTAACCGCACCCGCGCACTGTTGGCCGCAGGTGCGGATCCACAAAAGCGGCTATGGTCTGGGTTCACAAGTGCGAGGGGAGCTCCGCATCTACGATGCCCGGGGGTGCGAGTGAAGGAAACGCAGGAGCGGTCTGGGACCGAAGAAGCGGACAATGGTCCGCAGGTGCAACCTCTTGATAGCAGAAGCAGAGAATGTGCATTGAGTGAAAAGCCGCACCTGCGATGGAAACTCCGTAGGTGCGGGACCGCAGAAGCGAATATCACTGGGCAAAAAAGGGAAATTTTTAGGGTTTGAGTTCATATCACAAAAGTTCGATTGAGAGCTCGGAGGAAGGCGAATGTTCGAGAGTCTATTTGAGGAAATCATTGGGTAATGATTCCTAACTCTATTTTGATCATGTTTCATTAATCTATTGTAGTATTATTCATCTAATTAAGGATTTTGGGTGAGGAAGTTAGGAAATTGGGGGAAAAATTCCCCAACCAAAAATCTAAGATTTGAGTGGGTACTAGGTGTCGGATTTGGATAATTTTTGTACGAGTGAACTCGTGAGTGAATGGGTGTTCTTATTTGGTAAGTTTTACTCGATTCGGAGACGTGGGCCCGGGGAGGCTTTTTGAGCAATTTTTCCAATTCCTTGCTTTAACTTTGATTCCATTTGATAGATTAGTTTCTTGTAGTTGTATTTATGTTATGTAATTGGTTTAGATTAGATTTTATCCATTCCGAGTCGGATTCTCGTGGAAAGAGCGTAATTCCGGATTGATTTGAGCTTGGTTCGAGGTAAGTGGCTTGCCTAACCTTGTGTGGGGGAACCTCCCCGTAGGATTGGTACTGTTGTTGTTATTTGAGTGCAGTTAGCTAAAACTCAGTCCAACACCTAGATCTGCACAATTAAGTGCAGAGTGTAGTATGAGTACGATTGATCCTATGTACTCACCAAGTACCATAACTATCCTCAACGGGGTAATAGAAACAAGAAGTATCAATGATATTCGCTATTCACATGTATAGTTCACAAATCTAACAAGTACATAATGATAATATGAGCAAGTCATGAATCACATATAAAGACACCTTGGCGCGCAATATAACGTAACATACTCTGCTAAGTTAACCATCCATCATATGAGGAAGATATACAATGAAATAGGTAAACAACCAAGGATATTGCAAGTAAAGAAGAAATGCGATAATCGAATCGAACACTAGCAAGTCTTAAGAGAGAAACATGAGAGGGTGACCCTTGAGGGATGGATCCTTATCCACACGTTTCGCGGACAACTCATGTGCCATAAATATCATCTGCACGGCGTATTCATGTGCTAAAAATAACAACCGCACGGCATATTTACGTTCTAACAATGCCACGATATATTTTCGGATCCACCTTAATCCCTTACTGGACACTGATGATAGGTGAATTTAACTATAATTATGCCCCTAATGAACCACACTTTGTGTTGTTTTTAATGTAAATATTGATGACAAAATGCTCTGATTAGTGTCTTTTGTGCTTTGTAGGTTATATCTCACGAGGAGAGGACTTTGGAGCAATTTGGAGTCAATTATGGAAATTTGAGGCCAATCACATGATACCCATGACTTGCACTGAACATTAAGCGAGAAGAGAACTGAAGGCAGGCCACTGCGACCGCGTTGGACCGCGGTGGAAGGAACTGAAGCCCGGAAAATTAGCCGACCGCGGTCCTGTCGCGACCGTGGTGAATCGCTGGAACTTCAGGGACTAAAAGTGCAAACACGGGATTTTATTGCCCCAAACCCTATATAAGTGTTAGAATTCCGCCCAAGAGAGGGGGAGATCAGTTTTTGAGCAGCAAATTGAGAGAACACTTCATTGTGGGAAGAAATTGGAACAATTAGACCTTCAAATCTTCTTTATTCATCTCTTGCTTTGAGTAGTATGATTTCTATTGGGTTTTTGTCATATTTGAGCATGAGTGGCTAAACACCCATTGTTCTGGGGTTGTGATTAGCCATGAATATTGTGTTTCGACATTAATTTGACCTTGATTACAATTCGCTCAATATATGGTTGTTTCTTCAATTCTGTGTTTAATTGCTTAATTGTTTGGCCAACAGTTAGGTTCTATATACTATCCATGCTATGCTTGGGAAATCCGTGTATAGATTAGAGAAGAGTTGAAGAGAGCGCGATCTTAACCCTCAAGGGGAGCGGATTTGTGGCTAAGGATAGGAATATACCTAGTCACCATGCTTAATTAGATATCGTAATCTTAATGCATTCTGATAGATTAATTTCATAGGAATACATGCGTTAATCTATTGAGAACAGGCGAATAGTGCTTCAGGAGAAGGCTATAAGAACAATTATCGATTAATTAGAATACAATACGAATGGTGAAACAATCACAACCCTGGAATATTTGTCTCTACTGAATACATATCAACATTTTCGTTACTTGATAATTAGTAAATTCTTAGAATTGTAGTTTAGCATAATTACACTATTGGATCTTATTTTGGCTTGGTTGAATAACAATTATAGTGAATTAGTGAGTAGTTTATACAAGTCTCTGTGGGTTCGACAATCCGATTTATCATTATATTACTTGTACGACCACGTATACTTGCGTGTGCGTTTGGGAGAAACAGACACCACGTGGCCCAAAAATGCCACGGAGTCTAACCAAAACTAACAATTGGATAATTTAGCATGTAGCCTCTTCTCCCTCAAATTCTGGAGCACAATCCTCAAGTGCTGCTCATGCTCCTCTCGGCTGCGAGAATACACCAATATATCATCTGTGAAAACTATGACGAAGGAATCCAGATAAGGTTGAAATATACTATTCATCAAGAGCATTAAAACTACTGGGGCATTGGTCATCCCAAAAGATATAAAAAAGAACTCATCGTGCCATAACGAGTTCTGAAGGTCATCTTTGGAATATCTGAAACCCTGATCTTCAACTGATGGTACCCCGATCTCAAGTCAATCTTCGAGAATACCCTAGCACCCTGATGCTGATCAAACAAATCATTAATAAACGGGAGTGGGTACTTATTCTTGATATTAACCTCGTTCAACTACCTATAGTCAATGCACATCCTCATAGAACCATATTTCTTCTTCAAAAATAGTACTGGTGCTCCCCAAGGTGACACACTCGGTCTGATGAAACCCTTATCAAGCAATTCCTGTAACTGTTACTTCCATTCCTTCAGCCCCACTAGTGCCATGCGATATGGTGGAATAGAGATGGGTTGAGTGCCCGACACCAAATCAATGCATAAATCAATTTCTCTGTCGGGTGGCATGCCCATCAAGGCTGTAGGAAACACATCTAGGATCTCCCTTATTACTGAGACTGACTCAACACTAGGAGAATCAACACTAACATCTATCACGAAGGACAAATATTCCAAACAACCAGTCTCAACCATATGTTAAGCCTTCAAATATGAAATAACTTTACTGGGAGTGTTATCAAGAGAACCTCTCCACTCCACCCTGGGCAACCCCGGAATCTCCAATGGCACGATCTTAGTGTGACAATCAAGAATAGCATGGAATGAAGATGTCACGACCCAAAATCCCACCTTTCAGACCGTGACTGCGTCTAACGTTGAATCCGCTAGACAAGCCAACGTATACTACACATTAACATCTTTCAAATCAATTCAACAGTAGTAAAATTGATACCCTTCAAATCTGAACTGAAATAACCAACATACTCCATAGCTTTAACAGCGGAAATGTAATAGAAATTCAAAATGCAAAGTGAAATAGTAAAATACATAACGTCGCATACCCAAAACCGGGGTGTCACAACTTCACGGGCTATCTAAACTGAGTGCTAAATACAGAGTCTGAAAAGAAATATATAATTGTCTTGAAACTAGGAGAAAAAGTAAGACAATAAGGAATCCAAATGCAGGAGAGACACCAAGGCCCACGAACGCCAGCGGGTATACCTTGAAGCTCTGTGTGGACTGAAGGTGACTTCCTCAACGCGGTCCACTGGGTCCGAATGCGGTGTCTGCACATCATTAAAAAGTGCAGTGTAGCATCAGTACAACCAACCCCATGTACTGAGTAAGTGCCGAGCCTATCCTCGACCGAAGTAGTGACGAGGCTAGACTTGATAATAACGATATCCTGTCCTATTCTACAGCAGGTAACAGGGATAGTACAAGGCAAGAGATAAACAGACAAGTAAGGGATACGGGAGAAATAAAGGGGGAACAAGTGAAGTGAAGCAGTCAAATTGACAGATAGAAGTAAACAAGGGAGGCAATCTAACACAGTAGCCAACGAAATAAGTATAAGTTCCAAAACTGTAAACAATGGCACGGCATCACCCTTCGTTCTTTTACTCTCTTCCTCACAATGCAATGAAATCAAGTATCATGGCACGACATCACCCTTCGTGCTTTACACTCTTCCTCACTATGCAATGTAATCAGATATCATGGCACGAGATCACCCTTCGTGCTTTACACTCTTCCTCACCAAACAATAACAGATATAATGGCAAGGAGTACATCATAGTGGAAATAGACAGTTCAAATCACCCGGCAAGGGGAAAACATCAATTAATAACTCAATAAATGCCCNATGGAAACAGACAGTTCAAATCACCCGGCAAGAGGAAAACGTCAATTAATAACTCAATAAATGCCCAGCAAGGGTCTCAGCTATAACCAATCACTTCAATCGTATACTCTACACTTGGATTATCAATCGTATCAACACTTCTCAAACTCAACAGCCAATACTTTCAACAAGAATGAATTACCAAGTAGAGACAATCTCATAATGCTAAACATGGGAGAAATACTGCAATTTCTGTCAAAATAGACTCACGGGCATGCTTGACACACATTGCATAGGTACTCGTCACCTCACCTATGAAATGAACATGATAATCACTTAGCACATAGCAAATAATACCTATTCCCTCACCAAAGTTAGGCAAGCCACTTACCTCGGTCCAAAGTATAGCAATCAACCCTCTAAGACCGTCTTTCCTTTTATAATCCGACTCCAAAACAACGATATCTAGGCATAATTAATTCAAAAATATCAATAAAGACTCAATAACACAATCCCATAGCCTAGATATTCAATTTCTAGCACTCTTC
>MDKH01158561.1:0-31615 GCA_005239495.1 Nicotiana undulata
GTTCACTTTCGCATTCCTTCATTATTTTTAGAAAACAATTTCTTTTAAAAAATTCATTTCTCGGGCTTGGGACCTCGGAATTCGATTCCGGGCATATGCCCAAGTCCCATATTTTCCTACGGACCCTCCGGGACCGTCGAATCACGGGTCTGGGTCCGTTAACCAAAAATGTTGACCAAAGTCAACTATATTCATTTATTAATTATCAAACTCGTTTTTTTATTAGTTTTTCACATAATAGCTTCCAGGCTACATGCCCGGGCTACGCACGCATATCGAGGTGAGACTAACAGTGGCTCTCGGAGCCTCGAAACACAGATATAGCTTAAATTACATAAGATGACATTTTGGATCATCACAAGACAGTACTTAGTCTCGGAAGGCAAAATAGTAGCCTTATGCAAAGATGCGAATGCAGATGGAGGTAAAGCTTAACCTCGGAAGGCAGAATGGTAGCCTTGTGCAAAGATGCGAATGCGGATGGAGGTAGATCTTAACCTCGGAAGGCGTAATGGTAGCCTTATGCAAAGATGCGAATGCAGATGGAGGTAAAGCTTAACCTCGGAAGGCAGAATGGTAGCCTTGTGCAAAGATGCGAATGCGGATGGGGGTAGAGCTTAACCTCGGAAGGCAGAATGGTAGACTTATGCAAAGATGCGAATGCGGATGGAGGTAGATCTTAACCTCGGAAGGCGTAATGGTAGCCTTATGCAAAGATGCGAATGCAGATGGAGGTAGAGCTTAACCTCAGAAGACAGAATGGTAGCCTTATGCAAGAATTAAATAAATGACAATAGAAATTATTAGCTGATAATAGATTGTAGTGTTGTGATCATTGGGAGCATTGTGATTATGAAGCATCATTTGTGTTGATAATAGATGTCGGCATGTGCGACGGGTTTGAGAATCGTGTCTTTGAACAATATATGTCCTTCGGGCGGATAGTATGTTTTGGGATTTTGCAATCTTTATGCCTGCATCGAAAGAAAAGTCGTGAGTTCTATAAGGGGGAAGGTTAGTTCGTATCCCCGCTGGCTTTTCTTGACTCATTCGGCTTGATCTGATGATACCGTTCGTATCATTGGGGTAGCGTTTTCTAAACAAAATTGTTTCAAGAATAAGTATGCATGATTTTGTAAAAGTATAAACATATAATCTAAAATAGTTTAAGATGAACCGACGACCGTGACATGGTTCAAGACATTGCAACCCCTCCTGCTACGGAATTTGAGGGTCCTCCTCAAAATTCTGCCCCAGTTTTATGGGTTGATGTTTCTGACTGTTGCTCGTGCGGCGATCGGCTGAACTTACTTAGGAATTTTGAGGGTCCTCCTCAAAATTCTTCCCCAGTTTCCAATTGCGGGGGGAAATGAAATTTTTATTAAATTGTGATCGAACCCATAGGGCTGCCTACGTATCCCCTCTTAAACGGGAATCAGGTCAGGCGTAGTTCAATTTACATCATTGAGAAGACCATAGAAAGTTATACATAGTATCGCTTGACTGCATCTGAATTGATTGGCTTTGGCCAGACTTCTCCGTCCATCTCGGCAAGTATAAGTGCTCCTCATGTCAGCACTCGGTGAACCATGTACGTACCTTGCCAGTTGGGAGAGAATTTCCCTTTCGCTTCATCTCGATGTGGAAAGATCTTCTTCAACACCAGCTGCCCCGGTGTGAACTGTCTTGACTTGACTCTTCTGTTGAAGGCTCTGGTCATTCTATTTTGATAAAGTTGACCATGACATACGGAATTCATCCTTTTTCCATCTATGAGGGCTAGTTTCTCATAACGGCTCTTTACCCATTCTGCATCGCTAAGCTCAGCTTCTTGTATAATCCTTAAGGAAGGAATTTCAATTTCGGCGGGAATAACAACCTCTATCCATAAACCAGCATATAGGGAGTTGCCCCGGTTGATATGCGGACTGTGTTGCGGTATCCTAGTAGAGCAAAGGATAACTTCTCATGCCATTGCTTGTGCCTTTCTATCATCTTCCTCAATATCTTCCTGATATTCTTATTAGCGACTTCTACAGCTCCATTCATTTGAGGTCGGTAGGCTGTGGAATTCTTGTGTTTGATTTTGAAAGTCTCACACATAGCCTTCATCAGGTCACTGTTGAGATTGGAACCATTGTCGGTGATGATTGAATTTGGGACTCCGAATCGACAAACAATGCGGTCGCGGACAAAGTCGGCCACGACTTTCTTAGTTACTGCTTTGTAGGAGGCCGCTTCGACCCATTTGGTGAAATAATCGATGGCTACTAGGATGAACCTGTGTCCGTTGGAGGCGGTATGCTCGATTGGTCCAATAACATCCATTCCCTAAGCGGCGAACGGCCACGGTGAGCTTGTGGCATTAAGCTCGTTTGGAGGTACCTTTATCATGTATGCATGTATCTGACAGCGGTGGTATTTCCAGACATACTGGATGCAGTCTGTTTCCATAGTCATCCAAAAGTAACTAGCCCAGAGTATCTTCTTTGCTAAAACAAAACCATTCATATGCGGGTCGCAGGTCCCAGGATGAATTTCCTCTAGTAGCTTGGATGCTTCCTTTGTGTCGACACATCTTAATAGTCCCAAATCTGGAGTCCTCCTATACATGATTCCTCCACTGTGAAAGAAGTTGTTGGACAATCTACGAAGCGTGCGTTTCTGAGTAGGATTTGAAAGTTTTGGGTACTCTTCTTTTGCCAAGTATTCCTTGATGTCATGGAACCAAAGCTTTCCGTCTGCTTCTTCTTCGACATGGGCACAGTAATATGGTTGGTTATGGATCTTCACTGGAATGGGATCAATGAAATTCTTGTCTGGGTGCTGAATCATAGAAGACAGAGTGGCCAATGCATCGGCAAACTCATTTTGGATCCTGGGACATGTCGGAATTCCGTCTTTGTGAACCTCTTTCTCAATTCCTGCACGTGTGCAGATACGAAAGTATCTTTGAATTATTGGTAGCCCATTCTCCTTGTACCTGATGTACCAGAAAATCTGAGTCACCAATCACTAACAGCTCCTGGATGTTCATGTCAATGGCCATGTTGAGCCCTAAGATGCAGGCTTCCTATTCCGCCATATTATTGGTGCAGGGGAATCTGAGCTTAGAAGATACCGGATAATGTTGACTAGTTTCCAATATCAGGACAGCTCCAATGCCGACTCCCTTGAAATTCTCCGCTCCATCGAAGAACATTCTCCGACCGTCATAGGACTCTGCAATATCTTCTCCAGTGAATGATACCTCTTCATCGGGAAAATACGTCTTCAGGGGTTCGTATTCTCCATCCACATGGTTTTCAGTGAGCTGGTCTGCCAGTGCTTGACCTTTGACTGCTTTCTGGGTCACATAGGTAATATCGAACTCACTCAGCAGGATTTTCCACTTGGCCAGCTTGCCAGTGGGCATGGGCTTCTGAAAGATTATTTTAGGGGATCCATCCTTGATATAAGATATGTTGTGTAGGCACAGAAGTAATGCCTCAGCTTTTGAGCTACCCAAGTCAAAGCACAACATGTGCGTTCTAATAAAGAATATTGAGCCTCGTAGGGATTGAACTTCTTTCTGAGATAATAAATAGCTTGCTCTTTCCTTCCTGTTTCATCGTGCTGCCCCAAAACGCAGCCGAAAGCTCCATCTAACACTGCAAGGTAGAGCAGTAAAGGTCTACCGGGTTCAGGTGGTACTAGGACTGGTGGTGTTGACAGATATTCCTTAATTCTATCAAAGGCCCTTTGGCAATCATCGGTCCACTTGGTTGCGGCATCTTTCTTCAGCATCTTGAAGATAGGCTCACATATAACTGTAGATTGTGCTATGAACTGGATGATGTAGTTAAGCCATCCCATAAAACTCATCACATCTTTCTTGTTCCTTGGCGGTGGTAGTTCCTGGATGTCTTTGACTTTTGACGGATCCAGTTCTATTCCTCGACGGTTTACAATGAACCCGAGCAGTTTCCCAGCGGGCACCCCGAATGCACACTTTGCGGGGTTTAGTTTCAGATTGTATTTCCGCAATCTATTGAAGAACTTCCTCAGATTTTCTATGTGGTATGCAGCTTTCTTGGACTTGATGATAACATCATTACGTATACCTCAATTTCCTTGTGTATCATATCGTGGAAGATAGTGGTCATAGCTCTCATATAGGTGGCCCCTGCATTCTTCAGGCCAAACGGCATCATCTTATAACAGTATACTCCACACGGCGTAATGCAAGCCGTTTTCTCAGCATCTTCTTCATCCATCCAGATCTGATGATAACCAGCGAAGCAATCCCCGAATGACTGTAGCTCATGCTTGGCGCAATTGTCAATCAGGATGTGTATGTTCGGCAAAGGGAAGTCGTCTTTCTGACTGGCCCGGTTGAGATCCTGATAGTCAACACAGACTTTCACCTTCCCATCTTTCTTTGGTACTGGCACAATATTAGATAACCAAGTCGGGTACTCAACTACCCTGAGAACCTTGGCGTTGATTTGCTTGGTAACTTCTTCCTTGATTTTCAAGCTCATATCAGGCTTGAACTTTCTGAGTTTTTGTTTCACCGGCGGACACATTGGATTGGTTGGCAGTTTGTGAGCCACAATAGATGTACTTAGACCAGTCTCATCGTATGACCAGGCGAATATGTCCTTATACTCCTTTAGAAATTCTGTGTACTCCTTCTTCTCTGACGGTGACAAATGAATGTTGATTCGAGTTTCTTTGATGTTTTCTGAATCTCCCAGGTTGACAATTTTGGTTTCGTCCAGGTTGAACTTAGGTATGTTCTCAAAATTCTCAACTTCTTTGATAATCTCGTCGGGTACATCATCTTCTTCTGAATCAATGTCCGTTTGTTGCGTTGTCTCGTTGCATGTCACAGTCATTGGTTCATCAAGACAAGTAATAGTAATGTTGTATAGATAAAGTAGTGAGAGAAGACAACAGTAATAAATATTGATTCATAAAAACTTAAACTTAAAAAAATGCTTTCGATAAATTGGATAAATGTTTTGAACATTGAAGATCTTATTGCAGGAATTGAAAAATGCAAAAGGAAAATCATTTAGTAAAAACAATGAACAATGCTTGTTTTAGCCTTGCTACCCCGAGGCTCGTCGGGCTCTAGCTGTTCTGACGGTCCAATTCTTGAGATGAGCTCCTCTGCTCACGGCCTGTATGGAAGGGCTTTCCTCCCCCTCCTTCTCGAGAATAACACAACAATCCATGTCACTGTCCTCCAGGAATAAGTTCCTCAATGCTGCAAGTGCCTCTTCTTCATCTGACCCATAGATAATGCCAACCTGATAAAAGGTCTGCTCTAGATGCGGTATCGGATGCTCCAGTGGGTAGTAAGGACCACACCATGGTGGCGACCAGCTCCTAAATTCTTCCCAAGTGTACTCGTATCCTAAGCCGAAAGTGGTGCCATGTTTCTTGAGCTTTATGGGTTTGGAGATCCCTAGGAGGTTCTTGCCTAGTCCTTTACCTAGCCCATACCCTCGCCAATTCATCATGCTTGCGATCTTGATATCCCACCATTTGTCCTTATCTATGGCATTGACTCGTTCGATGTGGTGATAAGTCTCTCCACCTAGCTTCCTTCTTCCCTCGGTTGCTGGAATAGTTTGGCGACTGTAAATAGGGTTGATACCGTTGTCGTGAATGATCACTTCCTGGTGGTTCCACTCAAACTTCACTGCCTGATGCATCGTTGATGCTACAGCCCCAGCTGCATATATCCATGGCCGTCCTAATAGCAAGTTGTAGGACGCTGGTACATATATTACTTGAAAGTCAACCTCGAACCAAGTTGGTCCCATTTGCAGGCACAGACTAATCTCACCAATGGTGGACCTCTGAGAACCGTCAAAAGCTTTCACGTTTATCGCTCCATCTCTTATCTCATGCAGCCCCTTGCCCAATTTCTTGAGTGTTATCAATGGACAGATATTAAGACTGGATTCCCCGTCAATAAGAATCCTAGTGATGAAATAATCTTCACATTGCACAGTGATGTGCAGTGCCTTGTTGTGACCTAACCCTTCAGCTGGCAGCTCGTCCTCGTGGAAGGTAATCCTATGGCTTTCCAACACTTGGCCTACCATATTGGCCATTTCCCCGCTAGTGATATTATTCGGCACATACGCTTCATTCAGCACTTTTAACAAATCACTCTTGTGCGTCTCAGAATTTTGCAGCAAGGAAAGGATGGATATCTGAGCTAGCGTCTTGTTCAACTGGTCGATGACCGAATACTCCTTCGCCTGCACTTTCCTCCAAAGGTCGCCCGGGCCTGTCTCGATAATGGGTGGCCTATTGGAAGCCTACTTGCTTGATTCTGCCAGATGTTCAGGGGTGTAGACTATACCAGTTCTCGTCATACCCTGGGCTGCGGTAGCTTCTTCAATCTTGACTTTGCCTTTCCTTCTTGCCTCGGGTGCATAGTCCCATGGTACAGCGTTTGTATAGAATGGTGGCGTGGTTGATATTGCCACTGTAATCAGTGCGGCTACCCTCACTTCGAACGAAACATGTACCTTAGGTGGAAAGACTACAACCTCAAATTGTGCGGGCGCATTTGCTAGAGGCATGAATTCGACCTCAATTGGTGCCGGTGTTTTTATGGGTGGCGTTGCTTCAAACTCAAGCGGTACAGACATATCTACCTCAGCATCCTCAGACGGCTGAATCTGGACTATGATTGGGTTGAGAATAGCCATTGGTTTCTTTGGGTCAAGCCTTCTACGATCGACCCCTCGGGGTCCAAGTCATCTTCTATTTCAATCATGTGGATGCCTCTACCCTTATGGTCTGGACGAGGATTGTTGCGAACGTTTGGAGCGGATTTCTTTGCCACGATGATCGTGTTGCCAGTCAAGGATTGTATCTTATCCTTCAAAGAGCGGCATTCATCGATGGTGTGTCCCTTCATGCCGGAGTGGTATGCACAGGACATGTTTGGGTTAACCCACTGGGAGGGATTCTCAGGGGTCACGACAAGGATGGGGGTGACATAACCAGCAGTCTTTAGCTTCTCATACAGCTGGTCGATAGGTTCGGTGATGGAGGTGTATTGTTTTGGAGGTCTACGATCAAAATTAGGTCGAGGTCTAGGAAACTTTGGCGTGTAAGGGGTGACTGATAGTGGGATGGCTGAGAATTGTGAGTGTGGTAAAAAGGAGCGGGTTGGGAGTATCTGGGTGAAGTAGGTTGATATGTAGGTGGTGGAGATGATTGATAAGTTGGTGGTGGAGCTTGGTAAGAAGGCGAGGGTGCTTGGTAATTTGGGGTTGGCTGATATGTAAGTGGAGGTGTCGGGTAAGTTTGGTATTTGAGGGGATATTTGGTTCTCTGTGCAACCATCACGGCTCCCACGTCCCTTTTCTTGGACACGCTATCAGACTGTAAATCCTTATTCGTTGCAAGGCTTCAAAATTTGTGACCATACCACTCTTAATACCTTCTTCGATTCTTTCACCCAATTCGATAATGTCGGAGAACTTGTGGTTCTCAATCACCATCAATCGCTCGTAGTATTGCGGGTCTTGAGCCCGGAAAAAGAATTTATTCATTTGTTCCTCATCTAAGGCGGGTCTGACCTTAGCAGCTTCGGACCTCTAGCGAGTAGCATGCTTGCGAAATGTTTTCGTGGGCTTCTTCTTCAAATTCTGGATGTAGAACACGTCTGGCGCGTTCTCTGTATTAAATCTGAACCTGTCCATGAAGTCAGATGCCATGCTCACCCAATTTGACCATTTCTTGGGATCTTGGCTGATGTACCAAGACAATGCATCTCCTTTCAATCTCCTCATGAACAACTTCATGCGGATCCTCTCATCTTTCCCCACTCCAACCAGCTTGTTGTAGTAGGTCCTCAGATGGACCCTTGGATCACCTATACCATCAAACATTCCGAACTTAGGAGGTTTGTACCCCGAGGGCAGTTTGACATCGGGTTGTATGCAGAGATCCTCATAATTCAGCCCCTCGATTCCTTTGCTTCCTTCAATGCCCTGAACCCGACTGGTCAGCTTCTTAAGTTCCTCGGCCAAGTTCCTAATAAGAAGATCTTTTTCGTCAGACTCAGGTGTATATGAAATAGGCTAAGTGGAATGTGGCATAGTCTCCACGTAGATAGGATTGTGGTGATGGCCTGGTGCATGGGTGTAGAAATGGTCGTTGGTGTAGTTCTGAGGTTCTGGATAAGTAGTGGAGTGTTATTATGAGTATGACAGGTATTACATTGTGTTGTAACGGTTTGGTTATTTGGTGGAGTGGTGTGAGCTGCGGGATGATTTTGTTGTTTCGGGATGTTCTAAGGGGGTGTAGGATTCTGGGCGTTAGGGAGGTTGATGTCTGGGACGCTGAGGGTGAATGACAGGTTTGCCAAATTTCGAACCTGATCAAGCTCCTCTTGGAACTTCAATAATTTCTGTTCAAGTTGTGACATATTCTCGTTTGGAACCCGAATAGCCTGGCCATCAGTGGCCTCTAACCGTTCAACTGTGTTTTCCTTCCTAATGTTGCCTGAATCTTCCATTTTCTTTTTGCCTTTGTTCTTGCCTTTGGGAGGACTAGGAGGAGGAGAGGGTGGAGGGCCCATGGATCTTGTGAGATAGGATGATGATGCCGGGGTGCACGAACCAACCTTTAGGGAGGGGAATAAAAAAGAAAGAAAACAAAAAACAAAAACAAAAAGGTAATCAAGTCAGTGAGGATTATGAAAAAGTATTGCGATATTTAAACACATAGTGCAAGAATGTAAAGTGTGTCCTATTTTGGGAACCTCATTGTGCCCGAGGTAGGCCTAGCGACAAATTGATTTGGAGAACTTGAAATGCTAAATGCCTCATTTCATTGATAAAAATAGACGAATCCCAAAATGACACTAAATAAGCAAGAAATAAAGTCACTAATGGCCATTGGCCTTATTACATCGATAAAGCAAAAGAAAGACTTTCCTATCTACTTGGTCCCAGAAGGATCTTCCCCAGACTCGATATTCTTGGCTCCTTCGAACAGATTCCCCAGCTCACGTAGTCCTAGTAATAGGTATGCTCTGGCTAGATTTCCACATTCGGTCCCTTCAGCATTTTGACAGTCTTCAACCCTCTTGATAAATTTTCCCTCCAGCTCGACTATGCCTCGCTCTAAGTATCCTAGCTTTCTATTGGTGCTAATGACCATGTCTTTCCATTCCTCAATTAGCTTCTTGTTGGACTAATGTATCTCGCGGTGCTCACTCTCGCATTCACGGGTCCTTTTGCGTAGTTGATTGTACTTGACTTGTGCCTCGGCCTTTTCATCTATAGTCCTGTGGCCTCAAACGAACCTCGATTTGCCCAGACCATCCCAATTATCTTCCAACCAACCCGAATAGAAAGGGGTGCAACCAGCGTGATATGTGTCTGGCTCAATGGTGTCTTTCTCCATTATGATCTTGCAGTGTCACATGTGTTGAGCGTGGCACTTGTGAGGACTATCATCATTTTGAAAGTCAGCCCGAAAATGGCACATCTTGTCGACCCTTGGTATGACTTGCTTTCTACCCGCTTGTCTCATAACCCGAAGAGGGACGTAAGGGTATGTTCCTCTCAAGCCAATCAGTATCAGGAATGGTGCATCTCTGGACTAGACAATGAACTCTTCTGTCGGAAACCACTCGAACATCCATTGGACTTGTTCCTCAGTAAGATTATCGAAGAACTCAACCCACTCTTTGGGATTCTCAGGCTGAGAAAACATGTCGGGGATGCAAGTCATTCGCTTTGGATGGTGGAAAGTTATGTGGTCATTCCACGCCCTTCGCTGAAACTCTTGTCGGTACTGTCCCCTTTGGAGATGTTTTAAGAGCCAGAGTTGTAGTAATAAGTTGCATCCCTCGAAGTGTTTTGCTCCTCTTTGGCATTTCTCTAAGGCTCGGTATATGTCTGAAATGATCATAGGGACAATGCTGAAGTTTTTCCCACCAATTCCCTCCATTAGTGTCTTGGTTACCATAGCCAACCTAGTATGGATTCTTTCCTTCTTCATTGGAAATACAATCAGGCCCAGGAAGCAAACCATGAAAACGAACACCCTACGGTGAATGTGCCCCAAGGATGTGATGGAGAATTCATCATGGAAGGTACGGTATGACTTGTTGTGGCCGTACCTTTCATACAAGTAGTCAAAAGGGATATATGATTCCTTCAGACACTCTAACTATGTGTTCTTCTTCAAACCCATCATTTTCAGGAAACTTTTGCTTGTGCGGTTTTCAGACATTAACAATCCAGGAGTCTCCCAAACTAGACCGGCCAATCCTCCTATTTCCTATAACAATGGCGTCATTTCGATGTCCCCAAAGTGGAAGACGGTTCTTTGACAGTCCCAGAATAGGGTAGCAGCCTCTATCATCATTTTGTTGGGCTGGATGTCTAGGAGGGACGGTAGATTACCCAGGTATTTCTTGACGAGCGTTTTGTCACTAGAATGCCGATCTTCCCACCAACTCAGCAATTTTGGGTGGATGTATGTGACCATGCCGAATCTGGGGACTTCGTGCCTCATATTTCTTCAAGGCAAACAAGGTTAGGCCCTGACCCCCACCAGACTCGACTATTTAACATCAACGATTAGCATAAAGCATTTGATTCTCCAAATAAATGCACAGAACGTGATGATATTTGTTGGGTTTATGGAAACCCAGGGGACTTTTGGAAAAGGCTATCTTAAAGGCTATTGTGCGGACAACACGTTAGCCTGGCTAGGTTTGACCATGATGAATGCAACAGTGTAATGGATTAAGGTTTTTATGGGGTTTTAGACTGGTACCCTTGAGCGGACAACTCAAGGGGAAAAGGCATGGAACCGTCGACTGCACCGCTGATCAACTAGTTTTACCGCAAATAAGCCTTTCTGAATTTAGGGGGTGATGATATAGGAAGGGCGCAACCACTCATCAAGCGTTGTTATAGGATTTTGTTTGGCACGAGTGGAGTATGAATGTTGGATCATGGACAATGCAATAAATAATAAACACGTAGTCACGTATTTGCACGTTATGAAAGCAGTAAATACAGCAGTTTATGATTTAAAACGATTACAAAGGAAGGAAACAAGAAAGATATGTCAGTTACTTTTGAAGAAACTCAAACGCTTAAAGGAAATAAACAAGTAATTGAACATAGGAAGAGGTACAAATTCACAGAACAATTTGAAATAGTAAAAGCCTGAAAAGTCCCCAACAGAGTCGCCATGCTGTCGCGCCCGCTTTTTCCAACTCCTTTCGGGGTCGGTCAAGGGTTTTTGACATTGTTGGAACAACTCATTCCTTTGGGAAAGGGGTTTGCATGTTTCGAAGAGTCGCCACCTAACGATTTTAAGGTGCGTTAGGGCACCTATTTGGGGTTTCATTTACAACTAAGTTTGACAACCAGAGACAAGGTGAGGGCTTGAAATTATCCTAAGGGGAAGGTGTTTGGCACCCCTCAGGATCCACAAGTGTGGTTCCCGGCCAAATAGCATTTGTAAATTTGTACAACTAGCAGGTAAACAATTAATGTCCAAATAGTAGGGGATTTTGAAATGTTTCATATCCCAAGCACACATATGTTTGAAAATAGCTAATAGCTAATTAAATCTTGAAAAGGATTAGTCTAAGCATGTATATAGAGTAGGAGTATCCTAGGTTTGTTTGTAATATGGATCACATCAATGCAATACCCGGTATGACACTCCTCGAAGAGGGGCTACACGTGGTATTAGCGCACCGGTCATCATATCCATATCTACCCTTTCCCACCCCGTGAAGGTAATTAGAGCGAGTGTTTGGTCACGACCTCTATTGCATGTTGTTTCCCGTCCCTTCCTATTAGTCCCAGAGGAATTTAGGACTTCTATACTATGAGGGAGGTTCTAGGAAGACCCTTAGGTTTTAAGGTAAAATACTAAGGCGGCATATAGAAAAAAACAGATAGGACTGCAGATAGGGGAATAACATATAAACAGGAAAGGGCTCAAATACCTCCACAGATAATACAAAGAATCAGCATGACTCAAACACAATTAAGGTCTTGATTTTAATTCATATCCTAAGCATGGTATCTAAGTGATAACAACATATTTATTGCATAACTCAAAGAGGAAGTCTTAATCCGTTTTTTTCCTACCGGTGTTAAGCATGTTGATAGTTAGACAGTGCACATGTAAGAAGCGTATTCCAGTTTTTAACGGCCTTAATTACCTAAGGCTTGCCTAGGCGTGGCGTAATACTCAATTGTTACCAGAATTTTTGAAAAACAATGTAGGAGTTATTTTACCTAGATCATGTTGTTCTAGGTTTGTAAGAGACACAGAATTGTTTGCCAGTCTGTTTAAAACATGGTAGGAGACTATTTTATACCCTTTCGTGCATCAGTAGTTTAATTAGGCGTGACTAAGCGAGTATGCAATGATTTTAGATGCAGATTCCTAAAGCATGATTTCTAAATGCTTAACATAATCACAGCATTATGCACAGTTTCAGAATAGGCAAAAGTGACAGTTTATTTTAATGTTGTTTATCCTAGAACATGATATCTAAGTGCGTAGCATGGTTGTAGCATGATGAGACATGATAGCAATTTATATTAACATAATTATCCTAGAATAGTATTTTCTAAGTGATGGATAGTAGTACCAAATTGGGATGCCGAAAACAATATATATGAAGCCTAGGGAGCATGGTATCTAATGCATGGAATGCTTTGTGTGTGTTGTTCCTAAACATGAATTCTATTGCGCACAGAAGAAACGTAAACCTAGGAGCATGGTTTCTACCCTTGACTACACTATTGCATATATATTACCCTCCCTTTTTCACTATCCAACCCCAGAGTTGTTTACAAATAGTTATTACAGACCGTTGAGCATGAATTACATAATTGAAATAAGGAAAATAAGAAGATATTATATAGGGAGCCTGCAGATAGGCCCAAAACCTCCAGATCATTTCCATATGATGTTTCACATCCATTCTCATAATCCGGGTGTGTCAGAGTTCCCTAAGGACCTCAAGGGATCTGGGGCAGTGCTCACACCTAGATTTCATAGTCATAGTAGAGTAAGTGCAGTGTGGAAGGGCCAGCCTTAGTGTGTCAGAGTTCAGAGGGAGCTCAAGGGTCCCAAAGCAGTGCTCACACAAAGGGGGCAGAACTTAAGGGTCTAACAGTAGAGTTAGAGTGCTTGAAAATTTTTGAAAAGCTTTGAGCAAGGAGGAATAGTTTTACACAAGAACGACTGGTTTAAAGATGAGTTTTGCATAAAGAACTTTATTCAATAAAACAGTTTGAAAAAGAGTAAGGCAATCAGAATAAACACATTCACATATTAGGATCAAGACATCATACTAAGACAAGTTCAGCAACCACAAACAGGGTAATGAGGGATTGGGGACAAGTATAGAGCATATAGGGGTAAGTACATAGTAGGAAGAGATACACATAGGTACTCAATTAGGGAAGTTCTAAAGGGATTCAAAGGGGTAAGCTACAGTAGGTATTTCAGAACCACAAAGAACAAAGCAATCATAAATTGCAACTTACTTAGCACATAGAGTTTAGGCCAGGAATCAGAGAAGACTAAGTGTTGCATAGTCATAGTGAAGTATGCCAAAAGGGGTATCTTAAGCATGCTGAGTTATAAGGGAGGGGATATATAATATGTTGATAACATAAACATGTCAATCACAGGTTCCACAACAAAACCATAAGTAAAAAAGCAGACTAGAAATAGAATGAATTGCAGTAGTAAAAGAAACATATTGTTTTTGGTGCTTAAACTGAAATTAGGACATACCGGTGTAGAGGAAAGTAAACAAAGAATAGAGGATAGGACAACACAATAGTTAGCTTGGTTTGAAGCAGGCTAACGTAGAACAGTAGTGAGCAACACAGAAAGAGAGAGCAGAGAATTTTTAGTTGTGAAAGAGAGCTATTGAACCAGTGTGTGTTCGTCTTATGCTAATGAAAGATCAAAGCATTTATAGTTTGAAAATAGGTAGTCAAATAAGGTAAACTAACAGTTCAGCAGTAATTATAGAAGTACACACCAATTAAAATCAAATTAGTATAAAGACTTCCTTCAATTAAGGAATCACACTCGATCAGTAATGGCCAGTGATAGAATAAGGAAAGAAAATTGTATGAGGATGATTGTAGAACATAAGGAAATAGTATAAGTGTAAATTAGGTATAGGCCATGTAATTAAGGCCAAGTTCAGAAATTCTGATTAAGAAAAATACATATGAATTATTTTGACAGTAACATTAGTTATGAAAATAAGGCAAGAGATAAATTTGGATTCCGGAAATCAGTAAGGAAGTCCTTGAGTGAGGTCTTAAATACGGAAAGTCAATATTTAATCAAGTAAAATATCACACGTTTAAGGGAAGAATCAAAATCAGTAGAGAACATTGTGCAAAATTAGTAAAGTATCAATCATAGAGATTCAGGGATTCACAGATAGAAAACAATACTGAGTTTAGGGGAATTAACATAAGCATATGAGAACAGACATAATAACTCCTAATAGACGAAAATCATAAACCCTAACAGAAAAATACAGGGTAAAATCACATAAATCAGGGATTCACATAGAGCATGGCCTAATTAACAGAATAAATGTAGTATAAGCATGAAAAGTGAAGGTTCAGCAACATTAATGAACAAAACCACATAATAGGCAGGAATAGTTGCAGCCAGAAACCCTAACAAGCAAACATAGGGTAAAAAATTGTAGAATCACGGAGTACTCATGAGAAACAGTACACATAATAGAACATATCATCAAACAAACTCAGAACCCTTAGAAAATTAGGATTTTCAAAAAGAATAACTCGGATAGAGGAGAAAGTTTAAACAAACATTTAAACATAGTGAGAATCATAGATTAATACCAAAATCAGAAAGAAAAGCGTTTGAAAAAGGGGTCAGGAACCCTAGTTTAGAAGACTAAGAGTCATATTAGGGAAAATCGGAGAACCGTTGAAGAAACAATAGAATAACTCATAACACGCCCAAATCTATTGCAGATATAGGAAAATCAGAGGCTAGTGATTAGGGTTTCATAGAGACAACCCAAAGAGAAAGAGAATCGGCTAAAGAACCACTGGTTCTAGCCAAAAATGAGGAAATCTTACTCGGACGGCCGTTGATGGCCGGAGAACAGCAGGAAAGGCCATAGGTGGGAGTTGAACCGCTCCAGGTTCACTTGAGGACCTCAGGACAGTGTCAAACCGGCATGGGAGGAGAGCCATAGGCTAAGAGTGGTGAGAACCCCATGGTTTCCGGCAAGGGAAGTGGCCGGAGAAGGGAGACAGAGCTCAACGGAAGGGAAGGTTCTAGAGTGAACCAAAGAGAGAGAGATAGAGAGACGGGTGAGAGAAATGAAGCGGGGGAAAATGAGAGTGGGGGTAGTCGTTTAGGGGTTAATTAAGGTAGGTAGAGATCTGGCCCGTTGATTTGAATTAATCAACGGCTCAGATTAAAGGGGGATTGGGTCGGGTAGGCTAGGCATTGGACCTGGGGGTGTTCGGGTCGTTTAATTTGGGTTGGGGTCCGGGTAAAATTGAATTAAAATTGAAATTAAAAGTGGTTAGATGTTAAATACCCATAAAAATAGATAAATAATTCATAAAAACGACTAATAATTATATAAAATGAAATGAAGGCTAAATAGATGAAATTAAAGTGATTAATTGGTATTAAAAATATAAAATAACTAATTATCGAATTAAAATAGCATAAAATGTATAATTAGACTATAATTGCAAAGTCATTGCAATTATAGCCAAATAATGCTAATTAGGCTAATTTGTGAAATAATTTGGCCTTAATAGGACCTAAAATGATATATTAAACCAAGACATGCTTTGAAGTTATTTGTAATGCAATTTATGGTTAGTTATTGGAGATAAAAAAAAATACTGGATAAATTGGAATAAATTAATAGAAATGTGGGAAAATTATAGTAAAATACCAACATAAAAACTGATTTTGAAGGCATATATGCAAGTTTAAAAATAATTTGAGGAAAAATTGGGTATCAACAAACGTCTGTACTTATCTCTCAGAGGTTATGAAGTTAGGAATAATTTCACTTCTATTCTACTCTATCGTGCGAATTTATTCTATCACTAATGATTGAACTCCTCTATTCTTGTCCTCTCGCAAATATCGACAATACGCAATGCGTCCACAACCGGACAAGAAATGGAGCCCCAGTGACAGCTACGATTAGGGGAAGAGGCAGAGGCAAAGCTTAGTTCAGAGCTCGTACATCAGCACCTATGGTAGATCCTCAAATGGATCTAGAAGCGGAGGTTCTAGCTCAGTTGGTATATGTTGGACCAGTCAGGTTCCAAAAGGATTCATAGCTATGAAGTATTGTAGAACGTGGGAATAGCTGAAAGCAACGGGGTTGATCTACATGAGCTATAAAGTTTAACATGGTGGATTATCAGACGTTGTGACCTATGACTTCGTGCCAAGTGAGGAGGTCCATTGTCAAGGAATAGATTGCGGGGTCATGTGTTATATCTGTTTTGGTCTGGAATGTATAAGGCCTGAGATTTTGCAAGAGATAAAGTTGGTACTTGCGGCATGTCTGCCTCCTTAATGACCCTTTACCTCAGTACCAAAGGAGTTATATAAATCACTTTAAATCTACAGAAGGTCTACTCAGCGTGGAAGTCGCGGTTGCGGATTTTGGGGTGCTCCAGAGGGAGTATAGTGGTTGATATATTTTCTATGTTATGGCTGAGGTCGCTACACCAGATGGTGTCATTACATGTACAATCTCTAGTTATTATAAAGTGATAATTTCCTTAACCTAATTCAATTATGTGTATCTAAGAAAGTCCTCCTTATATGCTCCATTCATGGGTGAGCTTCGTAACTCTGAAATCTACTTATGTGAATACTCATATTGGGAGATTCTATGGAGATAACTATGTCTATCATTACGTGTTGTAATTTTGTTTAACGGAAAATATTTAAAAGAAGAAAAGGGAATGTTTCGAGTGGCACGATGTGCATATTACTTGTGATTCAGAACTGAGGGAGAAAATCCTCGTATTTTAATATGATTTGATATGTTTAAATCGGGCAACGAGTCGCAGTGGAAGTTATATAAGGACGGGATCCTTGTGATGAAAATTCTTGTGTTTAAATTCTCCCTTGTGAAATTAAAAGTTTTCTATATTACTAATAGAAAGTCATGCCTGTTAGGTTTATTTGAAAAAAATTTGTATAAAAAACATTATCTGTGCATAATTTGCCAAATTCGTGCTATAATTATTGAGCTTTAACCTACAAGGTAGGTGCCCGCCCATGTGGCATTAAATGAGACACGTTAGTTCGGGTAGATAATTATGAGGTCTTCATGCATCTCATCTCGTTATCAGTATTGTGAAGGGTTGAAAAGGGATTATTGTTACGTGAAGTTATTTGGTGATTCTGTAATTGATTATGAACAACTATTAAGATCATATGGAACCAAAAGGGTGTTCCACTCAAATGGTCGGATGAGTGTGGGTTGAACCTTCAGAAGCTCAAAAGTTGCTTTGGCTGCGGCACCAGTGTTGGTGTCGCCCACGGGTTCAAGATTGTGCACGGTGTATTGTGGTGCATCTCGTATTGGATTAGGTGCAGTATTAATGCATGATGGCAAGGTGATTGCATATGCGTCTCGATAGTTGAAGGTTCATAATAAGAATTATCATGTCCATGACTTAGTGTTGGCAACCATTGTACACGCATTGAAAATATGGAGGCACTATCTTTATGGCGTGTCGTGTGAGGTTTACACGGACCATCGCAGTCTTCAGTACTTGTTCAAGAAAAAGGATCTTAATTTTAGATAGAGGATATGGTTAGATTTATTGAATGATTATGATGTCACTATATTATATCATCCGGGGAAGGCCAATATGGTGGCCGATGCTTTGAGTATGAAGTCGGTGAGTATGGGCAGCCTTGCATTTATTCTAGTTTGGGAGAGACTGTTGGCTTCAAATGTTCAGATCTTGGCTAATCAGTTTGTGAGGTTGTATATTTCACCCGACAGTGTTTTAACTTGTACAGTCACTCGGTTTTCTTTAATCGAGTGTATTAGAGAGTGGCAGGATGATGACCCACATTTGATGGTTCTTAGGGACACAGTTTGGCACGGCGGTGCCAAGAAGGTTATAGTTGGAGATGACAGTGTTTTGAGAATGCATGACCGCATATATGTACCTAATGTTGATGGCCTTCGTGAGTTGATTCTTGAAAAAGCTCATAGTTCTAAGTATTCTATTCACCCATGTGCAGCCAAAATGTAACAGGACTTGAAGCAGCATTATTGGTAGAGAAGGATGAAAAAGGACATTGTGGCTTATGTGGATCGTTGTTTAAATTGCCAACAAGTGAAATATGAGCATCAGCGACCCGGTGGTTTGCTTCAGCAGATAGAGATTCCTGAGTGAAAGTGGGAGCGTATCACTATGGACTTTGTTGTTGGACTCCCACGAACCTAGAGGAAATTTGACGCAGTTTGGGTTATTGTGGATAGGCTGACTAAATCGGCACATTTCATTCCAGTGGCAAGTACTAACACTTCGGAGAGGTTGGCTGAAATATATATTCGGGAGATTGTTCGCCTTCACGGTGTGCCCGTGTCTATCATTTCTGATCAGGGTACGCAGTTTACTTCGCACTTTTGAACGGAAGTTCAGTGTGAGTTGGGTACCCGAGTTGAGTTGAGCACAACATTTCATCCTCAGACGGACGGGCAGTCCGAGCGTACTATTCAGATTTTAGAGGATATGCCCCGCGCTTGTGTAATTGACTTTGGAGGTTCTTGGGATCAGTTCTTGCTGTTAGCAGAGTTAACCTATAATAATAGTTATCAGTCGAGCATTCAGATGGCTCCCTATGAGGCGTTATATGGTAGACGGTGTAGATCGCCAGTTGGATGGTTTGAGCCTCGAGAAGCTCAGTTATTGGGTACAGATTTAGTGCAGGAGGCCTTAGATAAGGTAAAGATCATTCAGGAGCGACTTCGTGCAGCTCAGTCTAAGAAAAAGAGTTATGTCGATCGTAAGGTTAGAGATGTGGCATTCATGGTTGGAGAGAGAGTATTGCTTCGGGTATCACCCATGAAGGGTGTTAAGAGGTTAGGAAAGAAGGGTAAGTTGAGCCCTAGGTATATCGGGCAATTTGAGATTCTTGATAGAGTGGGGGAGGTAGCTTATGGACTTGCGTTGCCTCCAGGGTTATCCTCAGTTCATCTGGTATTCCATGTGTCTATGCTTCGTAAATATCATGGTGACCCGTCCCACGTGTTAGATTTCAGTTTTGTCCAATTGGACAAAGACTTGACTTATGAGGAGGAGCCGGTAGCCATTTTAGACCAGCAAGTTCATCAATTGAAGTCAAAGAGTTATCCTTTAGTTCGAGTGCAATAGAAAGGTCAGACCATCGAGGTAGCTACTTGGGAGTCCGAGTCGGACATGCAGAGTAAATATCCACACTTGTTTGCCAACTCGGTAATTTTCTATGGTCGTTCGAGGACGAACGTTTGTTTTAGAGGTGGAGATTGTGATGACCCAAAGGTTCATTTTAAAAATTTAGACACAATTCTAGGCTTATTAGCCATAAAAAGACTAATTTTAATTACATTGATTTACGTGCGCAGTCCGGGCATGAAACGGAAAGATTTTATGTGAAAATATGAGAAATAGAAATTTTCAGAGTTAAAATTTGGTTTTAGTTGACTTTGGTCTATATTTTGAGTAAACGGACCCGGATCTGTGTTCCGACAATTCCGAGAGGTCCGCAGTAAAATATGGGACCTGGGTGTATGCGCGGAAATGAATTTCGAGGTCCCTAGCCTTAGAAAATAATTTTTGAAGAAAATTGTTGTGCTGGTTTTGAAAGGAAATAAAGAAATGAATTAATGTTTGAACTCGTTGGTATCGGGCATGTATCTTGGTTCCGGAGCCCGGTACAAGTTTGTTATGATATTTAATTCCTATTTGTGAAATTTGGTGAGAATCAGAATTGATTTGACGTGATTTGGACGTCCGATTGAAAAGTTAGAAAATTTGAGTGTTCTAAAGAAAATCATGAGTTTTGAGGTTATATTCATAGTTTTTGATGTTATTTTGATGATTTGATTGCACGAGAAAGTCCGTATGATATTTTTAGACTTGCGTGCATGTTTGGTTTAGAGCCCCAAGGGCTTGGGTGAGTTTCGGATAAGTTTAGCCTATGTTGTGCTTGTTTTTAATGCTTATTCGTCGTTGCTTCAAGAATAAATGATACCAAATTAAGAAAATGAGATCCAAATTCAGTTTTTATTGAACCATTAGATCCGTATCGTAATTATGGAGCCATAGAAAAAAGAATCATCGGATTTGGACATCGTATGAGGAAGTTATGCTCATTTCCGTGTCGGGAAAATAGTGTTGGTTTCTGGTGTGCCCAGTTCGCAAATGCGACTTTTTCCTAGCCTTTCCTTGTTCTCAATTGCGAAGGGTTTCTTCGCTATTGCAAGGGTCGCAAATGCGACATCTGCAACCTGTTAAGTGAGATTTTAGACGGGATTTTCACCCATTTTTTAATTTTCTCAAACCCTAAACCTCCATAGGCGATTTTCCAAGGACCCAAACTTCTCCAAATCATTGGTAAATGATCTCCAACTAATTCTTTTCAATTCCTAACAACTTTAACAAGATTACAACCAAAATTCTAGAGTTTTCATGGTAAAAATTGGGGTTTTGGGTAGAACTTAAGAATTTCAAACTTTAGGGAATTGGACCTCAAATTGAGGTCGGATCCCAATACCAAGTGTATATCCGGGCTCGGGGTAGATTGGGTAAACAAGTTTTGGTCCGAACCTCGAGTTTAGACCAAGCGGGTCCGAGGTCGATTTTTGAATTTGGACAAGAAAACATAGGAGAACCATTGTTTTTAAATAAATTTGATTCCTTTAGGCTATGATTGATAACATTGGGCAAATTGTGATTAGATTCGAGCGGATTAGAAGCAAATTCTAAAGGGACGGTAGTGCTAGAAGAGTGAAGTGCTTGTGAGATCGAGGTAAGTGCTTGGTTTAACCTTGACTTGAGAGAATAGGAATCCCCAACTTGATTGCTATGTGAAATTGCATGTGTGTGGTGTATAGGTGAGATGACGAGTATCTATGCATGTCACGACCCCAAATCCTAACAGGTCGTGATGGCGCCTATCGTGGAACTAGGCAATCCACTATCACATAACTACACATTTCCTTTAATAAAATTTCTCAAAATTATTAATAATATTCCATAGCAAGTATAAATTTTCTCTAAATCTTTAACAAAGCATAATATAATCTACCAGTCTAAAAGCATCTCCCAGAACTGGAGTCAACTGATCACGAGCATCTAAAAATAAGGACAATACTGCTATGTCATAATACCCTGTCTCAGAACAAAATACTAAATACTGAAGGAAGGAAATGGAGAAGTTGTGGACGCTGGACAGCTACCTCGAAATCCCGAATGCTGACGATGAACGAACTCAGGTGGCTACCGCTCAGAACCAGTGCCTGGATATGCACACAGAGGTGCAGGGAGTAATGATGAGTACGCCAACTCAATAGTAATGAAAATAAATCAAGTCTGAAGATAAGAAACACACAGCAACAAAACACCAATCCACAAATAGTAAAATCCTGAGTCTCAATAAAGTATACATTTAGTACATATGTTTGAAAACCAATTTCCGTAAAATTCCTTTGAACAAGTATATTTTCCAATGTTTCTCAGTAAAACTCCCCAAAAATATCAGTATGAAAGATGAAATGAATCATAATCAAAAGCTCAGCAAAATATCATTTTAAACCGCCCCTTGGGAAAAATCATCACTCATAATCAATCCCTCAGCACCTCACCATCACTCAATAACAGTCACTCAGCACCTCACAATCACTCAGCATCAGCCCCTCAGGCGACCTCACTGTCACTCATGCCTCCCAATCACTCATCACTCGGCACTCGTCACCCGGCACTCACACTCAGTAGGTACCTGCGCTCACTGAAGTTGTATACAAACTCCGGAGGGGCTCCTACAGCCCAAGAGATATAAACAAGCTAATTCATGGCATCAATCACTCAGCCACTCGGCCTCTCTCATATCATAAACATCCTCACAATATTGGCCCTCGGCCTCACTCATATCATAAACATCCTCACAATATTGGCCCTCAGCCTCACTCAGTGAGACACTCTCAACATGCCACTCGGGCCATAAATAAATGGGGGTTCTCGACCCAAAACAGTACTTCATTTCAGAAAATAATATTATCATCAAATATGAGTGTCAACAATTTCACAAGAAGGACTGAGTGTAAGATCATAATTATTATGTGAGGAATATCATAAAATAGCCTCCAAGGGGTTAAAATAGATCGGCACTAGGCCCCAAACATGGCTTACAGCCCAAATATGTCAAAACATAGTAATACTATAAAACATATGCTTTAAAAGCAGTTTCGCAACTCAATAGTTGCCTAAAAGGAACATATTTCCAAATTTTCAATTCGTGCACGCCCCACTGTCATCCAGTGTGTGTGTCACTCTAAAACCGTGAAAGGATGTAAAGTCCGGGATTTCGTACCCTCAGGACAGGATTTAAAGACATTACTTACCTCGAACTAGCCCGAAAAGCTACTCCGCAACACGTTTGCACCTCGAATCAACTTCCGAGTTCTCAAATTCTATCAAGTTCAGATTTTTCACATCAAGATATGCTAGGGGGATGAAACCCAATAGAAAAATATCAACTTTATGCACAAAACACGAAATAAGCTAAAACCCGACCCCCGGGACCACGTCTCAGAACTCGACAAGCTTTATACCAAAATGATCATTATCATCTCACGAGTCTGTACATATGAAGAACTCTGAAATCGGAGTCCAAATCACCCCTCAAATCACCCCTAAAAGGTCTCTTAAACTCAAGCCCTAGTTTCCCCTTTTTTCCACTGATTTTCCCTAATTAAACACTGTTAATTTGGTTCTTAATCACATATAATCAATTTAATAAGTCCAAAAATCTTACCTCAATGAAGAACAAATGTTTCCCTCTTCAAAAACCCTTAAAAAGCTCGGAACCCGCACAACAATGATTAAAAGAAGATTAAAAATCGTTAAGTCCCCTTTTCATACTTTTCTGCCCAGGCTTTTCGCACATGCGGCCTTATTCTCGCACCTGCGGAAATTCATTAAAAGGACAATTACTCGCACTTGCGGCCCAGGTGTCGCACCTGCGGCTCGCAGATGCGACCAAAGCTACCGCTTCTGCGGTTCTTCCTCCAGGGCCCCTGAGCCCGCACCTGCGATCCACGTGGCCGCTCCTACAGCTTGCACCGGCGGTCAAACATCCGCAGGTGCGAAAATCACAGTAGCAGCACACCAGCAGTTGTTGCTGAAATTTTTCAACACCAAAGCTTTCCGTTAACCATCCGAAATAAATCCCGAGCCCCTCGGGACCCCAACCAAACATACCAACACATCATATATGATCATTAAAACTTTGTTGCACCCTCGGAACACCAAAAATAACATCAAAAGACCAAAATCACATCAAATTCAAGCCTATGAACTTTGAAATTTCTAAATTCCACCAACGATGCTGAAACCAACCAAAACACATTTGATTGACCTGAAATTTTGCACACATATCCAAAATGATACGAACCTATTCCAACTTCTGGAATTCCATTCCGACCCCGATAGCCTATTTTCCACTGCCGACCGGAAACACCAAAAACTAACTTTCGCCAATTCAAGCCTAATTCTACCCCGGACATCGAAATCACATTCCGAACACACTCATAAGTCCCAAATCACCTAACGAAGCTATCCGAGCCATAAATCTGCATTCCGAGATCGTTTACCAATAAGTCAACTCCCAGTTGACTTTTCCAACTATAAAGTTATTTTTAGAGACTAAGTGTCTCAATTCTCACTACAACCATTCTGAACCCGGGCCAACCGACTCTAACACCTCATAAACAGTATAATCAATGTATGGCAAGGCAAAACAGTGAATATAATGCAGATTCTACAGAACGACCGACCGAGTCGTTACATTCTCCCCCACTTAAACATACGTTTGTCCTCGAACGTGCCTAGAGTTGTTCCAAAAACCACCAAAATTGATGTGTAACATACCATGCACATATTCGGGGGTGATTCCAAGTCACCCTACCCTATATAGGTCTGATAGCACAACGCAGATGAAATTTTAAATTCCAATTCTGACCCATAAACCTTAGAACCAAGTTTCCACTTCTGAAATAATTTACAAGATCAAATTTCCACGACTATAAGCTGAAATAGTCTGACCATGCTGTATCAAGCCATATCCGTACCACCAGATGAAATCACATAATACACCGCATGACTCAACCACCCATAGCGATAACTCATAATCACAATAGTTACTCAAACAACTCAATACCGGAACATACCCTCTTATCAAACCATGCCTCGCTCTAACACTTCCATATACTGCCGATGATGAAAGAGACACGTAGAAACTAGCAACCATTCGTCCGATCAGTATCAATACCATCTGGAGCCATAACTTGTGCCACTCGCTCACTCAATAACAACATCCCAAGAGCAATTCATTAAATAAAGAAGACTCACACGAGAGGACTATCATGCCATTAACTACTACTATCACAGCATCATGCTAGAAGCCTGGCGCACACCGTAAAATCAAAACACACGAATCTCACACCAAGGAGAACACCTCTACATAACTCCGTTACAATGTGTGATCCCATCCAAACGATGGTTCACATGAAATACTTCAAGCCATCTTGTTCAGAATCAATAACCATGCAAAATTTGACATCAAGTGCTCAAAGTTCATTGCCATAACCACGGGGAAATCGGACGATACCATGCCACCCTAACCAGAAAGAACATTACCAATACGTCCCAATTCTGCAATACCCAATTACTTACCTTACCCAATCTCGCTATAAAGCCCTGATAGAACCGCACCCTATGCACATATAACCAACGATCACCACACCTCGAAACACCGAAAGGCAACTCATAGATCACTCCAAAACATGAATAAGCTAAATGACAATCGAGTGGTGAATCCCTCAACTCAACAATTCCGACCTGTTGCAGAACACACCCATACTGGGCCTATCAATAACTCTAAATCATCTCTGGTCACCCACAACAGATAGATAACTCTCCAAAAGTTCATAGTGACTGAATCATGACACATACTAACATTTGACTAGCTTTGCTCGCATCTTCACGATATACAACCACAAAATAACTTATTCATGAGAACTCTCAGTCTCGAAATCCATAAAGCGCACCAATTACCATATCTGATCCCAGCTGCACCACTCGAATATACAACATGTCTCCAATACTCAATCATTCCACGGGGATACTCCTATAATTCTTCTGTGCCACCAAGCAAACTTGAATATCGGCAATCGATCCAACAAAAGAGTGTCGCAATACCAATGAAGCACCCTTAACTCAAACACATTGCCCTTTATGAATGTATACCCTCATCAAGCCACCCAATAGTGGTATTATTTACCTAGTCATCTGAAACTGTCAGTGCTGAGCTTCCTTCCAGAACTGAACCGTGACCTCACATGTGCCAATCTCCACTATACACAAAATACTGCATACGACATGCAATCCTATGATAAATATGAGAACTTCATGCTCCCTTCCGAGCCACAAACAACTACGTACCTAACTAGCCAAGAACTTTTTCGTTTGATCCCATCTAGAAGCAAAATCACTATACATCACATGCCCCTCACGCCAGAAGAAAAATATACATCTCTAACCTTGGTAGAAACCATCAAGAACTCTCCGAATCCCATTTGTACAACACCAAACCGTCAAGAATGAAGCCTTCTAACTCAACCAAGCTATGCATGCCATCAAATCCCAAGAGAACTGCCAAGAAACACCTGTAACAACGCATTACTTCGTAACACTCACAGAACTAATCATATCCCTTATCCTGTCGATCTGACCTACTACCAAGCTATCCTATTTATTCAAGTTCCTTCTGACTCACCTTCGAATTGATACTTCTTCTTACCATAATACCGCAATTCTCAATCCAGACTCACCACACGAAACCCGAGCATAAGGATATATCATCTAAGGCTCATAAGTCTCTGAATACTCTCTCAGATATCACCAAAAGCACCACATTAGAACTACTTACCCTGATGATACTTCTTGCGAATTTAAATTCATTACCTTCACCTTCCTGATATTGATATGTAGAACCCGTGATAAGGTAGAAATGCCACAAGTTTTGACACCCTCAACGTAAATCTTAGTTTTGGCCCAATTCACACCTTGAAGATCCCTAATTGCTACGTATAACCTTGAATCTGACAGAACCATTCTCGAGAGTCATCCACTCTACGCCAATTTCAATTACACTGACCAGGCAGACCGAATGACCTGACCCCGCTTGCAACACACATACTAGGAAAGTAATCCACACCTTTGAAGCAACAAGCACACTCATACGTTGCACATACTACACTTACCAGTACAACTTAATCATTCAATAAATTCCATTATCCGTAAAGTACATTACAACCTATATCAAAGAAATTTCATTACTCAAGTCATTCCCAGACTCCACCTCTGCAGGTCATAACTGATTCACCAACATACCTCGAACCGAAACCAATACAACACATAATTATGTAATCAACTTATCATTAGCGGACTCCCTCACTTGACTCAAAGTCAAAGATCAAGACAAACAATAACTCACAATGCCCATACGTTATCACCGCCACCATATTGTGGTGAGATTCAACTAGGTCCTTCATAAGCTCATATGACCCAAACTATCTAACCCTCAAATCGAATGCAAATCTCGCATCCACCATTGTAATGGTCATGCCAACTCCCAGAAGTGATCTAAACTCAAATTACAATATACATCATTTACTGATAGAGAGAACTTACTACAAATCTACATAAGGGTCACACACCTCAGGACAACCCGCAGGAGATACCCCTGCTTGGTTAACCTCACAATGATATCCCCTTATACACTTCCAAAAATCATAGCTATCACGCAATCACTATACCTTCCCACATTAGAACACAACCACTGCCTGCCCTCGAGATATCCCATTAAGCGGTATAAGAACCTGAAGCTAATGGCAATACTAACACTGGAGCCGTGGTCAAGGAAATCTTGAGCTTCTGGAAGCTCTACTCACACTCGTCTGACCACATGGATACCTTCACTAGACACCACTTGTCCCAAGAATGCTACTGAACTGAGCCAAAATTTCACATTTGGAGAACTTCGAACAAAGCTTCTCCTCCCTATATCCTTGTAATACCATCATCAAATGCTGAGTATGCTACCCCTGGCTACGCAAGTACGCCGGGATGTCATCCATGAACACAATAACAAAGGAGTTATAACACGGCTGTGTGCACCGTCAATCAATTACATGAACGATGTTGGGGCATTGGTCAGCCCAAAAGACATCACCCGAAACTCATAACACAACAGAAGGATCCGCTTCACTCCACGTCTAAACGACATGGGAGGTCCTTCACTACACTCACAGCTCGAGGCCATATTCTAACTTAAGACTAAGTCAATTACTCAATGATTCTTGTTACATCTCCCTCTAATCCATTCTTGTCAAAATCACACAACCTGAACACATCTAACTATCAATCACACTCACCACGTAGTAATCTAGTCACAAGTTTCCATCAATAAGGACACCAATGGACATATAAGTCCCCCAACACATATGCTCACACAGACAAAATCTCAGCACTCAAGCCACAGACAAAATCCGGCCTCAAGTCCTTCTGAATGGACCATTATCAACATGCTAAAAAATTCACATCTCATCCATGAAAGTCACAAGTCGTCGATGTACAGCTGATACCAAGCGCTCATGTGCGCATTCGAATACATGAAAGGAATTCAAAGACTTACGCTTTTGGCTGAATAAATGGATTCGCACGACAAGAATTCAAGAATGTGGGATGTTTACTAAGGGTTCTGCAGCCTCTCGAAGATAAGTACAAACGTCTCCATACCGATCCGCAAGACTCTACTAAACCTGCTCATGACCGTTGAGTCCTATGTAACCTAAAGCTCTGATACCAACTTGTCACGACCCCAAATCCTAACAGGTCGTGATGGAGCCTATCGTGGAACTAGGCAATCCACTATCACATAACTACACATTTCCTTTAATAAAATTTCTCAAAATTATTAATAATATTCCATAGCAAGTATAAAATTTCTCTAAGTCTTTAACAAAGCATAATATAATCTACCAATCTAAAAGCATCTCCCAGAACTGGAGTCAACTGATCACGAGCATCTAAAAATAAGGACAATACTGCTAATGTCATAATACCCTATCTCAGAACAAAATACTAAATACTGAAGGAAGGAAATGGAGAAGTTGTGGACGCTGGACAGCTACCTCGAAATCCCGAATGCTAATGATGAACGAACTCAGGTGGCTACCGCTCAGAACCAGTGCCTGGATCTGCACACAGAGGTGCAGGGAGTAATGATGAGTACGCCAACTCAATAGTAATGAAAATAAATCAAGTCTGAAGATAAGAAACACACAGCAACAAAACACCAATCCACAAATAGTAAAGTCCTGAGTCTCAATAAAGTATACATTTAGTACATATGTTTGAAAACCAATTTCCGTAAAATTCCTTTGAACAAGTATTTTTTCCGATGTTTCTCAGTAAAACTCCCCAAAAATATCAGTATGAAAGATGAAATGAATCATAATCAAAAGCTCAGCAAAATATCATTTTAAACCGCCCCTTGGGACAAATCATCACTCATAATCAATCCCTCAGCACCTCACCATCACTTAGTAACAGTCACTCAGCACCTCACAGTCACTCAGCATCAGCCCCTCAGGTGACCTCACTGTCACTCATGCCTCCCAATCACTCGGCACTCGCACTCAGTAGGTACATGTGGCTCACTGGGGATGTGTACAAACTCCGGAGGGGCTCCTACAGCCCAAGAGCTATAAACAAGCCAATTCATGGCATCAATCACTGAGGCACTAGGACTCTCCCTTATCATAAACATCCTCACAATATTGGCCCTCAGCAGACACTCTCAACATGCCACTCGGGCTATAAATAAACGGGGTTCTCGACCCCAAACAGTACCTCATTTCAGAAAATAATATTATCATCAAATATGAGTGTCAACAATTTCACAAGAAGGGCTGAGTGTAAGATCATAATTATTATGCAAGGAATATCAGAAAATAGCCCCCAAGGGGTTAAAACAGATCGGCACTAGTCCCCAAACATGGCTTATAGCCCAAACATGTCAAAACATAGTAATACTATAAAACACATGCTTTAAAAGCAGTTTCGCAACTCAATAATTGCCTAAAAAGGAACATATTTCCAAATTTTCAATTCGTGCACGCCCCACACTCGTCATCCAGTGTGTGTGTCATTCTAAAACCATGAAAGGATGTAAAGTCCGGGGTTTCATACCTTCAGACAGGATTTAAAGACATCACTTACCGCGAACTAGCCCGAAAAGCTACTCCGCAACACGCTTGCCCCTCGAATCAACTTCTGAGTGCTCCAAATCTATCAAGTTCAGATTTTTCACATCAAGATATGCTAGGGGGATGAAACCCAATAGAAAAATATCAACTTTATGCACAAAACCCAAAATTAGCCGAAACCTGACCCCCGGTCCCACGTCTTGGAACTCGACAATCTTTATACCAAAATTATCCTCGTCATCTCACGAGTCTGTACATATAAAGAACTTTGAAATCGGAGTCCAAATGACCCCTCAAATCACCCCTAAAAGGTCTCTTAAACTCAAGCCCTAGTTTTTCTTTTTTTTCACTGATTTTCCCTAATTAAACACTGTTAATTTCGTCCTTAATCACATATAATCGAGTCAATAAGTCCAAAAATATTACCTCAATGAAGAACAAATGTTTCCCTCTTCAAAAACCCTCAAAAAGCTCGGAACCCGCACAATAATGATGAAAAGAAGACTCAAAATCGTTAAGTCCCCTTTTTATACTTTTCTGCCTAGGCTTTTCGCACCTACGGCCTTATTCTCGCACCTGCGGTCCGCACCTGCGCTCAGGTGGACCGCACTTGCGGAAATTCATTAAACAGACAATTACTTGCACCTGCGGCCCAGGTGTCGCACCTGCGGTCGCAGATGCGACCAAAGCTACCGCTTCTGCGGTTTTTCCTCCAGGGCCCCTGAACCCGCACCTGCGATCCACGTGGCCTCTCCTGCAGCTTGCACCAGCACAAATATCCGCAGGTGCGAAAATCACAGTAGCAGCACACCAGCAGTTGTTGCTAAAAAATTTCAACACCAAACTTCCGTTAACCATCCGAAATAAATCCCGAGCCCCTCGGAACCCCAACCAAACATACCAACACATCATATATGATCATTCAAACTTATTTTCACTCTCGGAACACCCAAAATAACATCAAAATACCAAAATTACATCAAATTCAAACCTATGAACTTTGAAATTTCTAAATTCCACCAACGATGTCGAAACCAACCAAAACACATCTGATTGACCTTAAATTTTGCACACATATCCAAAATGACATTACAAACTTGTTACAACTTCTGAAATTCCATTCCGACCCCGATAGCCTATTTTCCACTGCCGACCGGAAATCACCAAAAACTAACTTTCGCCAATTCAAGCCTAATTCTACACTGGACATCGAAAACACATTCCAAACACACTCCTAAGTCCCAAATCACCTATCGAAGCTATCCGAGCCCTAAAATCTGTATTCCGAGATCGTTTACCAATAAGTCAACTCCCAGTTGAATTTTCCAACTATAAAGCCATTTTTAGAGACTAAGCGTCTCAATTCTCACTACAACCATTCTGAACCTGAGCCAACCGACTCTAACACCTCATAAACAGTATAATCAATGTACGACAAGGCAAAAGAGTAAAAATAATGCAGATTCTATAGAACGATCGACCAGGTCGTTACAATGCACCACCAAATTGCCTGTTTAACATGATCCCTTCCCCGTTTCCAATTATTTACTTCCTGGCTTAATTATTTTATGATCATTGATGTTTACATGTATATTTGGATTAGTTCACTTATTTTTAAGTATTGTTTCAATTATTTTGGAAGTGTTGGTTGTTCCCTGGGTTATGTTATGATACACAAAGATTGAGCTGGTTGTCAGTGTTACATTATACATTTCGGTTTGTTTCGTTGTGTAGTGATAATTGGTGAAGTTTCTGAATAGTACAATTTCCTGTTTATGATAATTGAGATTTAAGTATTGTGAAAGGTTTGGAATTTGATTTGTGAAACTTTATTATAAATAAATAGATGAAATGTGATTTGTCTGGTAGGAGCGGGTTGCACGTCGCAACAAAGAGTAATAAGGGTTGAAAGGTAGGATCGGGTTGCATGCCGCAATAGGAGAAATAAGGGTGATATATATATATATATATATATATATATATATATATATA
>ML249879.1:0-17334 GCA_005239495.1 Nicotiana undulata
TTCATGATTTAGACCTAGATTCTATTGATTATGGAAGAAAAGTGGGAGAAATAGGAGTTAAAACTATGGAGGGATTCTAGCTTGGGGGTCGTCAATGGAGGTTGGAGGAAGAAAAGAATGCTGAAAATTGTGAAATCTCGTGTAAAGTATTCTGTTTTTGGACTAAATATAACTGGGCAATTTTTTCTTCTCTGCGATCGCGGAATAAGGGCTGCGATCGCAGAACTATAGGGAATCCTACTATGCGACCGCATGCAAGGGGTTGCGATCGCGGAAGGTTAGTTCCACAGACCTCTGCGATCACGGAGGGAAGAGTGCGACCGCAGAGAAGAATCACCTAGACCCCACCCAGATCCCCCGATACACTACGCGATCGCGAAGAACGAATGCGATCGCAGATCACCTGGATTTTCTACACTGTGATCGCGGACCCACCCATGCGATCGCACAAGGTCTCAGACCCCCTTCCCCTACTCAACACTATGCGATCACAGCCCCTTCTATGCGATCGCATAAACCAAAACACCAGACATCAGCAGCTGAGAATAAAACCCAGAAATTCCAAGCCTATTTCACTCCGTTAGCTACCCGAAACTCACCCGAGCCCTCGGGTCTCAAAACCAAAAACACACACGACTCCCAAAATATCCTACGGACTTATTCAAGCATTTAAATCATCAAAATATCATCAAAATCATCGAATCAAACCTTAAAACTCTTAGAATTTTCTTAAAACTTCACAAAGCTTAATTATTCCGATTTTAATCCGAATCACGTCATTTCAAGTCCGTTTTACACCAAATTTCTTAGATAAGGCCAATAACATATAATAAACTTGTTCCGGGCTTCGAAACCATAATACGGGCCCGGTAACACGGTTTTCACATAATAATTCATTTTCAAAAATCCTTTATTATTTTCAGAAAACAATTTTCTTTAAAAATTCATTTCTCGGGCTTGGGACCTCGGAATTCGATTCCGGGCATACGCCCAAGTCCCATATTTTCCTACGGACCCTACGGGGCCGTCAAATCACAGGTCCGGGTCCGTTTACCAAAAATGTTGACCAAAGTCAACTTTATTCATTTAATTATCATAAANCCGTCAAATCACAGGTCCGGGTCCGTTTACCAAAAATGTTGACCAAAGTCAACTTTATTCATTTAATTATTATAAAATTCCATTTTCATCAAATTTCAACATAAGGACTTCCCGGCTACACGCCCGGGCTGCACGCGCATATCGAGGTGAGATTAACGGAGGCTTTCGGGGCCTCGGAACACAGATTTAGCTGGAATTACTTAGAATGACTTTTTCATTACTACTGAGTTGGCGTACTCATCATTACTCCCTGCACCTCTATGTGCAGATTCAGATGTTGATACCGGCGTTAGCCATCTTATTACTCACGGAGCCGGAGTCGGGACATCGAGGTAGTTGTCATCGTCCGCAACATCTCTGTCTTCGCCTTTCTTGTTTTGTACTTAGTTCTTCGTTCCGAGAGTTATGTATTATGACAGTAGTATTCTTGGTAGTATTCTTAGATGCTCATGACTTGTTGGCTCCGGATCTTGGGGATGGCTGTAGACTGTTTAGCTTTGTTTATTTTGCTTAAAAATTTAGAGATTTATATATGTTTTATGATACGTTGATAATGATTTTGGGAAATTTTGAAAAGAAAAAATGTAATTATGTGATTGTTGGCTAGCTTAGTTCCACGATAGGCTCCATCACGGCCGTTTAAGATTTGGGATCGTGACATCCATGTATTAAAAATCATGATATTATCAATACCATGATTTGTTATGTACAAGAATAATACGGTATGTATATGATGTATAAGTGATACAAATACATGTATTAGTTATACATATGTTAAAAAATATTATCAATCAAGGGATTAATTATCTCAAAACTAATACATATATGTTATTTTTCTTAATACATCATACCAAACGAACCCTAATAGTACATTACTATCTAAAAATAATAAGTTGAGGTGTACATTGAGCTTTTGGTTGTGTAAATTTTCATGAGTTGTTGAGGTCAACATCTAAAGAGAAGATCCTCATAAAAGATGCCAAAAACCAGCATGTGTTGTGCCATGTGAAAGTAATGCTACAAAACAAAACATAAATGGAAGATTCCCTCCCCCAATAAATCTTATTTTTATTTAATTATACATAACAATCTATTCACCCAAAATAGTAACATATTCATTTTTATATTATCAACTTTTTCATAGTCATTGTCGTTATCATTACTATTCTTATTTGCTTATTACATTCCACTAGCCACAATCATTCATAGCAAGACCAATAAAACAATACAAATATATGTGCGATCAAAAGCAATATTTATTAACATATATGTGACCAAAATCAATTCTAGTATTTGTGTAAAGCAATTAAGTATTATTTCATAATATTTAATTCTTTTCTTGAGTTTTTATCCGGTATTCGATACAATGAAACTCTACTTATATCCAGATTCGCATTGAAAAGTCTTACACTAAGAGTATAGCGTTTCTTAACAAAGCGATTTCATACTCAAAGCAAAAACTCGAGACTTTTAATTAAGAAAAAATGAGTACTCACCACTCCATCATAACTGTTGTTGGTGTAATTACAACATTTAGATAAGCCGTGGAACAACACATATCATTTTTTAAATTATATTTTGAAATTTTCTCCCATTTTTAAGAACAAAGAAAAAAGAAATATAAAAAGATGGAAAATAGGCAATGAGACAATGTACATGAGTGGTGAATATTTTAATGTCTCATAAAGTTCAGAGTTCAGACAGGGATCAGAACAGACATATCATTGTTGGAGAATAAAGAATAAGGAACTTGTAAAAGACAGCTGTGTATTTCCCTAATCTTTGCTGTTGAATTGATTATTTAATTAAATGTCCATATTGTTTTTTCCAATATAAATAAATATGTATGTATATCATTTTCAATTAGTCCTCCTTGAATCATGTCTTAAGCACATGCATTAATCTATACACTAATAACATGGGATTACGAAATTAACCCTATCAATTAATGACTTTTCATCTTCTAACGACTTGCTTGGATGATCGTATTGTTACTTTAAATACGATGTTTATTTTGATTGTTACTTAAATTTTATTGTATCGTATTGTTAAATTCGTCGTTACGTAATAACGCAATGTGTCACTTTATGTAACGACCGATTTGGTGTGGTCGCGCCGTTACCTTGTCTTTTTCTCTCATCTCACCCTTCATTATTATTAAATAATTTTATTTTATTATATACTCTATCTTTTTATATAATAACTTTATCCCATATCATAATTTTTATTTATAATATTGCAAGTTTATTCTTCATATTGACGGTGTGTGATATCATGAAATAATGACAAACGATACAATCAATCCAAAACATTGTATTCAACAAACGATAAAGTACAATACAACAATACAATACAATATAATACATTATGAAACGATACGTAACAACCATCCAAAAAAGCTATAAAACAAATTTATGTAATTGAAGGGGAAGAAAATTCTTACCTATTTTTCACCCAGATGTTTATGGGTTACACCGAACTTATAGTTGATCATAGTTAATGGATTCGTAATTAAATATTTATATATATATATATATTTAATAAATTTTCTAATACAAATATAAAGTCTAAACAAAAGTTACTGAATTTATCCGAATTCATGACTGATACTCTCCTTTCAACAACATACTTGATTTGGTCCCACAAATAAGGTACGAGAAAGATAGTGTGTACGCAAACCTTACCTCTACCTTGTGAATGTAAAAAGAATGTTTCCGATAGATTCTCGGCTCAGAAAGTGTGATACTCTACCTTCCTAGTTCAACAACAACAACCCAGTATAATCTCACAAGTGGGGTCTGGAGAGGGTAGTGTGTACGCAGATCTTACCCCTACCCTAAGGTAGAGAGGCTGTTTCCAATAGACCATCGGCATCCTTCCCTCCAAGAACTACCCACATTGCTCTTGGAGTGACTCGAACTCACAACATCTAGGTTAGAAGTGGAGGGTGCTTACCGTCAGAGCAACTCATCTCCCTCCCTAGTTCCTTTGTGTAATGTTAAAAGGTTGTTCTCTTTTTTAAAAATAAGTATTATATTGGTGGGTCCCTTCCAATGTGTAAGGCTGTAGTAGTTCTGTCTACTTGATCAGGCTTGAATACAAAGAGTAGAAGTGTAGAATAGGTAAGAAAGTTCTATTTGTTGTCATTTTTGCATAGAAGTTGTGCTCTACTTCAGATAATATTGTGTTCTTTATCAGAAATTTTTTGGTAATTTTAATAATTTGGACCACACCTGTGACCAATCAAAAGTTAAAGAAAAATGGGTATCCACTTCTCTTTAGAAAGACAGATAGCATCAATTTTAGATTCTGATTTTATTCGAATAAATTTATAGCCTTCTTGTCTTTTTCTATTTTACATATGGGCAAAAAGAGAAATCAACAAAGGGCAGTGTGGTGTAGAAAATATTTCACGTTCACGCAGGGTTAGAGGAACGACAACATTTCAAGGATGTGATGAACCTTTCTCAAATACAAGCATTTGCGGCTATTTTTACGACTCGAACTCATGACCACAAAGTTAAATTTAACGTTGTTCCCCTTCAATGAATGAACTACTGTTCAATTATCACTTCACTCTTGTAGAAAACATTCTAAAAATTGTCAATTTAGTTTTTTTAGATTATGTTGATGTTTTATACTCCCTTCGGTCCAAAATAAGTGATTTTTTGGCCTTCTTTTTGTGGTCCAAAATAACTGATTTTTTCAGATTTCAAGAATGAATTAATTGTTTTTTTTCTACATTTCCCTTGGAGTAATAGTGTTGAAGTATTTTAACAAATAATATATTTGTCAATTTCTTTTATATTTTTAAACATATATTTACTTATCAAAAGTTTGACAAAGTAAGATTGAAATAATATTTAAGTAAAAAAAAAATCCGAAAAAACCGAACCAATCCAATTTATTTTTGATAAAAAACGAACAAAATCCGATCCACATACACTCTAGTATTGGGCATACAGGATAATGAACTAATGTCTATCCAAAATTTCGAAATGCCAAATCCAAAATCCAAAAGTTAAATCCGAATTTCACTTCATAATCCGAAAATCCAACCAAAAATTTTAAAAATTAAATATCGATTTAAATTTGGAATTTGTCCAAACTATGCCCAACCCTAATTACAAGTACATTGAACAATAAGTGCACGCGTGATTGGGTAATTCATGTCACTACTTCATTGTCCTTTTGAATGAGAAGGACTTTAAAGAGAAGATACTCTTTTATCCACATTATATATTGTTCCATTAGGAGATGGAACCTTTAAAAAAGTTAGTGTGGGGGTGGAGACATATATGGATCTTTGATTATTTATTTATTTTGGTAAAAGGTATATATGGATCTGCTTATAATAATGCAATCAAAATATAAAGTGAATGATAAAAGGCAAGAGGTAGGAGGATCTATGATTTGATGTACAACCCTACAACGTAAGGGTAATTTGATGCATAAAATATTACGCATGTATGCAGGAGTAGTAAAAAAAATATACATATAAAAGTATGATATAGACGATCTACCCTAACGCTAATATTAGCGACTACTTTCCCGATTGAATCCGTAATTTGCATGGACCTATGGTGTACCAATTATTTTATTTATTCATTCTTCTTTTTTGCAGGCTCCAACTCAAAACTTCACATCAGAGGTATCTATGTCGGAAAAAGGGAAATTTTAGTGATTTTTTAGAAACGAATATGCTTCATACGTTTTATTTTTTTGGCTTCAAGAATATGCTTTATACGTATTCCCTTCGGTCCAAAATAAGTGATTTTCTGATATTTTTCTTGTCGTCCAAAATAAGTGATTTTTTCGGATTTCAAGAATGAATTAATTAGTTTTTTCCTACATTGCCCTTGGAGTAAATAGTGTTGGAGTATGTGTTAGGAGTATTTATATGGGGATAATTAAGGTTAATATGCTCAATTTCATTGCTAATTAATGCTAAAAGGTGGATTTTTTAATCTGCATGAAAACAAGTAAGAAATCACTTATGTTGGATAGGAGGAAGTAATAAAAAAATTCTGATTCTTTTTTAAAATTAAAAAGTTTCAATGAGGATTCCTGTTTGTTCCGTGTATATTTAACAGCTTAAAGAATCCTTCATTGATTCGAGGACTTACTTAATGGTAAGTTTTACACTTTGTTAGTTACCAAGATTTAATTAAAAACCAAGCTAAGAGAAGCTCTAAAGTTTTATGATCATTACTATTTAGTTGGAATTTTCCTATTTTCCTATATATTAACTAAATAAGAATATACCCAATATATTTTACATGTGAGATCTAGCCATTGAGAATAATAATGTATACACAAATCTTACCCGTAATTTATAAAGATAAAATTTCAATAGACCACCGTCTCATGCAAGCACAATTATAATAGTAAAGCAAACTGAAATATAAAATAGTAGTCATACGAAACGAAATAGTAGCAACAATGAAATAGTGACTAACCGAAGCAGAAGCAATGTCAGAAATACTAGAAATCCAAGAAAAAGACAAAACAAGAGTAATACTACATGGAAAGCACGGTTTACAACTACTAATCTTCTACCCAAATCCTCGACTTTCACAAGCTTAACCAAGGGTCATATCTTCAATCAGCTGAAGATATACCATATCCTTCCTAATCACCCCTTATTCTTCTTTGGCCTTCATCTACCTCTCCTCAAGCCCATGATTTTACGAAGGGTATTCAAAATTTAATATACATGTATAAGAAGTAATTTTTTATTTATATACGCAGTATAATTTTTTATATACACAATATTAATTTTCCGATGAAGGGTGTTCAACCGACCACCCTTCATTCCATGTGGCTACACCACTGTGTTTAACCTCTCACGCCTACTCACAAGACCGTCTAAGCAACTCCTCTTCACATGTCCGAAGCATTTCAGCTTCATTTTTTGCATCTTATCTCCCCCAGAGTCAACCCCACCTTGTCCGAATAACTTCATTCCTGATTATATCTCTCCTAGAATGCCCACATATTCATCTCAACATCCTCATATTTGCTATTTCTAACTTCTGGACATAAGAGTTCTTGATTGGCGAATACTCTGCCTCACTCTGTAAAACTTACATTTAAGTCTTGATGGCGCATTCATATCACAGGAAATACCGGAAGCAAGCTTCCATTTAATCTATTCTACCACAATACAGTGTGTGACATCCTCGTCAATCTTCCTGTTACTTTGGATTACTGACCTAAGATACTTAAAATTTTATCTCTTAGAGATGACTTGTGTATCAAACATCACTTCTATTTCATCTTTAGTTTGTTTACCTTGAAAATGGTAATTACAATTAAATTTGATTTGTGGTTTTAAAAATATGTGATTTATTTTAATACTAGTTGTTAAGTAATAGATGCTAAGTATGAGTAAGGAAAATGAGATAAGAGTAAAAGGGAATAGGGATAGGCAAACCAGACTGCCTTAAATCGGGGCCTCGAGTTGGCCGAGATAGGACCTCGAGGTCGAGGCTCGGTATCAACAGTGAATGGTGGATGGAGCTATAACAGTCCTAAGGGCCTCGAAGGCGGCTATTTATGATCAATGATAAGTAATAAATGAAGAACAATAAATGAAACACAATAAATGTAAGCAACAAATCAAAGGAGCTGATAGTGGAAAATGTTTAAGTTATAGAGCAGAGAATGTTCTTGTATTCAATATCATGCGTGCAAGAATTGACAAGGGTCCCCTTTATATAGGAGGGGAATCCCACATGGTACATGTATAATTATTACAAAAGAGAACAGCTAGTATAACTATTTAATGCCACGGTATGGACTCGTACTATTCTTACAGACCTGGTCAACTCTAACCACGCGCCTTTCGAGAGCTTTCGGCTCGTTCGTGATAGCCACCGATTTATACTGTCCTGAGGTCGAGCATAAGTAACCCTCGGGGTCAAACCTCGAGTTGTTCCTCGAGCCTTCTGAAGGTGGTTAGTGGAAAGCCATAACAATCATAAAATCGGATTCTCTGATTTTAGCCGTATACAGATAGTCCCCGCGTTTCTTAGAGTGAAACGATAAGAAACAGCCTTGAACTCTTGCATCTTCGATACTTCCATCATGACATCAGCTTCGTCAGAGCATTAAATGACGTGACTCAAAGGTTGTGTATAGGTCGCCATCATCACGGTTATCGAGAAGTCTATGAACCGTTTTGGTTCGACTTTCCAACTTCTCTAACTCTGCCCAAATGGCTTCTATAAATACCTCAGGTGTTTATCATTCATACTTTTACAACATCCTCAAGTTATCAGAGCTAAGTTCATCATCTTCTGCATTGATCTTATATTTGTGCTTGCTTCTTCATCTCCTTTCTTAGAGACCTTTCATAGTTATGGCAAAAACTTCTAAGACGGTACCTCGGAAAAAAGGGCACCTTTTCTTCTGCACGCCCGTCTAAGGGCAAACTAAAAACACCACCGAGTATTAAGAAGTGTATTCCAGGCCCTTTCGACACCATCTCTGACTTTACCATCGATAGGCCTCCTTCCACACCGGGCCGATGTGAGCCCATGTCTCGATACATCAGTGTGGTAACCAAAGTAGAGAGGGTAAAGGCGGACTGCCGCTGGGGGGAGGCAGTACAAGTAGAGATCCCTGAAGCTGAGAAAAACATAGTGACACACAAAGTTGGCTTCCTCAGTGTATACACATACCCATTCACTCTAGGTCCCATAGAGTCTTCCTCCCGACCGATAGACCCGGTGATTCTCGACTTTTGTCGTCAGTACCGAGTGACACTTGGTCATATATATCCTTCCTTCTGGAGGATTGTATATATGCTCCGATATTTCTCCAACGGGGTTGAGGGAATAATCTTCACCCTCGACCATTTGAGAAGGTTGTATAGCCCTCGTCTCTTCCGAGGGGGTTTAATCAAGCTACAACATCGGTCTGCGAAGACGTTCTTCACGAGCATCAATGAAGACAAAGAATGAGGGTGGATGAGCCGGTTCATCAGAGTGAGAACCTCGGACATCATCCCTGATGATAGGATGCCATTCTCTGAGGAATGGAACATGGGCGTAAGTGTCACTACCTTAAATACATTTTATTGCTCCTTCTGCTTCTTCTGGATTGGTTTCTTTTGGTTATGCATACACCGTTTGGTTCCCCGGTGCGGTTCAGAACCTACCGGGGTGGATCAAGCAAATAGATTCTGTCTTTCCTTACAACAAGCGATCTTCGCGCAATTTGGCTAAGACTCGGTAGCAGGCCAAGAACCATGGTAAGCTCTTTTAGCGGTCATTGCCAAATTTTACATAAGTTTCCTTCGTGGTGGAAGGTTTGATATATCATGCATATGCAGATCTCGGGGATAGTCTGTCAATGAGGCTGCCCCCTCCCGGCGAAGAGGGAACTTCGAAGCCCGATAAGGGTAACAAGAGGAATAAGGAGACATCGGCTGAGTCTCCAAAATCAAAGAAGCCCAAGGTTCGCAAGCCCAAGACCGATTCCACGGTCCTGACTTCGGATGTTGCTGCAAATCTTCGCGCCGCAGACGAAGATGAGGATGACCGCTCTTTGTTACAAAGGGTAAGACGAAGCGTGGACGCTCTAAGGACTATTGAGCATCGGGTATCTGAATTAGAGGCGGTCGATGTGGAACAACCTTGCGCGGAGGGGGGCCTCGAGAAGGGCTTGGGCGCAGTCCCCGAGCCACTCGCAGGACATGGTACAGTTTGTATCGATGATTTTGAAGGTCTTGGTATCAATGTTGTGGGTGGCTCCAACTTGGGACCTTCCTTTTCCCCAAGGGAAATAAGGGACGCGCTGAACAGGGGCGCCGCCGATGTGGATATATCTCGGGGAGAGGATGACACTTTCAAGGATTATTTTGAAGGTGTTGAGGATGAGGAGCCCGATCTCAATGTCTCTGTCGCTCGAGGAGGCCGAGAGGCTTCAAAAGCAGGTAATCGTCTTAATGTACTGTCTGTGTTTCAGATTCTTATTCTTGTTTATTTGACTTTCTTCCTTCGCGTTGCGGCCAAGGGATTGAATAGAAAAGCTTTCTCCAAACTGAACGACGAGCTTACTTGTCGCGAGGAGGAGCTCGAGAAGCTCACCCCGGAGCTGAGTGAATCGAAGGCCTCCTCTGTCCGAAAGGAAGAGGAGTTGAACGAGCTCCGGACCAGTCTGGAAGGAGTGCATCAGGAGCGAACTAGATTTTCCGAGCAGGTAATATGGCACCCATGAATTCATTTCTTACTCTCGTAAGTTGTTGTTCACTAACTTGATTCGCCTTTACAGATCGAGCAAAAGAATTCCCTGGTGGGGCATATTCGGGAAGAGGCTCCAGCCAAGGATTTGGAGATCCTCGAGCTGAAGAGGCAGAATGAAGCCGTGGCCTCGGAGAGGGACCGTTTGCGGGGAGAGTTGACCTCGAGCCGGGATCTTCTTCGGAGTGCTCAGGAGGAGGCTACTTCGTTGTCTGCGGCAAAGTTTGAGGCCGACAAGCATGTGGCTTTATATAATAGAGATGTAGTTGCTGCCAATGAGCGAGCTAGGCGGATATCCGAAGAGGCCGAGCTCAAATTGTCTCGGGTCGTTGCTCACGCTCGTGCACAAGCTAAGAGGCATGCCCTTGAAGAAGCAAGTGCCAACGGTGCTGATCTATCTGCTGAGATCGAGAAGGCCAGGACCTTGGAGGAAGAATTGGTGCTTTCAACTTCCTCGGACGAGGGCTCCGATAGCGGCACTGAAAGCAGGGAAGGTGAGGAATAGACTCGCTTCACTATTTTTTCTTTCCTTTTCCCCTTCTTTTTGTTCATAGGCCCCTCGGGGGAACTGTGTGAAGACACATTCTGTAAATATATTTTTGTGAATGCAAAAAGGAATTTCTGCTTTAAGTCTTTTGCTTTTCAATACAATGACAATTGTTTTTTGAATTCTGACTTCGGCTCTTTAGAGCCCATACTTGGAATAATAGAGGCCCTCGAGATCAGGTATCATCTCGAGGCTAGATCGATATGTAGATCTCGATAGTTCTTTTTAGAATGTATACTTGTAGCAACGGGGATCCTCGAGATCGGGCACCATCTCGAGGCTAGATTGGCGGCTCGTTTGGAGCCCACAATTGCAGTAATATAGATTCTCAAAACTGGGCATCATCTCGAGGTTAGGCTGATATAGGTGGCTCCTTAGAGCCCATAATTATAGCAACAGAGATCCCCAAGATTGGGTACCATCTCGAGGCTAAACTGATAGCTCTTTTGAGTCTATTCTTGTAGAGACAAGGATCCTCGAGATCGGGTACAATCTTGAGGTTAGACTGAAGTAATAGGGGTCCTTGAGATCGGGCACCATCTTGAGGTTATGTTGATACAAGGACCTTGATCCTTTGAACGCTGCGTGACAGCGTCATCCAGATGACATGACTTGTAAAGTGACTGAGGTGGTCCGACTGGTACATTTCCCCAAAAGTGGTAATGGAATGGTCAGAATTGATTGGCCTTCAAAGTAGGCGAACAGTCGCCGCTTTCTCTATATATGTACTTTCCTTCTTCATCTGCAGACTTTGCTATTTTGAAAAATTGTCTTCTTTACAGAGTTTCTCTCTCACCAATTCTTCTCCTCTTTTAGTTTGAGGTCTTTGCTTTGATCTTAATCCCTTTTCTTTTGTCTTACCATAGCTATGGCCGCCGTGCCCGAATCTGCCCATCAATAAGAGGAGAGTTCTACCTCCGCCTTTTGCACGGTCGGTGGTACACCACCGGCGTTTGGGGAACGTGCCTCGGACTGCTTCATCTCGAGGAGGGACTTCACGTTAGAGAGACCTTCTAATGTTCGGGACCATCAGGAGCATGCATTGAGGTTCATTCCATCAAAAAGAGAAGGACACCTCGAGGCAGTGAGTAGAGACTGTGGATGGGGAGAAGAGGTTGTACTGCAGGTACCTTCCCTGGAAGAGGATATCATGGCCCATGTAGAGGGGTTTTTGAAAGTATATACGTACCCATATACGTTGGGCCCTCTTGACATAGTCGTGCTCGACCTTTGTAGGAGATATCGGGTTACCCTGGCACAGGTTCACCCGTCTTCATGGAGGATAGTGCTGATGATGAGGTTCCTTGCAGAGAAAGCCGGGCTTGTGTTCACCCTTAGCTATCTCATCAGGTTGTACCGGCCTTCGCACTATCGGGGCCTGACCACTCTCTGACGTCGGTCAACCCAACCCCTTGTTGCCAATGATGAAGAAGATGGGGATCGTGGGTGGATGAGTCGATTTTTCCGAGTGCGGACCGTCGATATTATCTCGGCAGAGTTCATGCCCTTTTCTGAGAAATGGAATTTCACACGTAAGTGGTACACTTGTGCTTTTATCATTTTGTTCATAATGGAGGCGCACTACGTAATAATGTCTTTTTTGCAGCAACTTCGTGGATGCCATTTGAGATCCCCGACCTGGCGGATTGGACTCGCAGATTGGCAGCTTGATCGACTTGCGATGAGCGTAAGTGGCGAGACCTGTTGAAGGGTGGATGGGAAGCCATACATCATGGTAAGTGCCGTAAAGTTCTTTTCTTTTAGGAAGAAACTTTCCCTTTTATTATCCTCTCAACTGCAGGCATTGGAGAATCCTCCGAGATAAGACCGTGCCCTCTAGGAGAGAAAGAGGGGTCATCGTCTTCGGGGCTGAAGAATGAGAATAAATGGAAGGAATCCTTTGTGGGTGAGGAAGCTCATAGTGAGGCAGAGTCTACCCAAAGACATAAAAGAGTTGAAACCGAGACTGCCCAACCTGAGGTTTCTAGCCTCAGGGGAGCGGTTCCTCATTTGCCATCGTCTTCATCCCTGATCGAAGGTACTTCAAGGGAAAAGTGTCTTCTGCCGCCACTTTCTTCTCTCGTCCAAGGTACTTCGAGGGATGTTCGCGGCCAAGGACCGCCAGATGGGTGCGGAGTCCCGAATGATTATGTCCCCTTTCGGGGTGATTCAACTGGGGATGAAGAGGCCAGGCCAGGAGATGCTCGCTCGACCTTCGAGGTGGCTCAGCGGTTCTGCTATTCGGTAAGCTTCGATGATCTTTATGGTTTTATTAGCTAAGTATGAGTAAGGAAAATGAGATAAGAGTAAAAGGGAATAGGGATAGGCAAACCAGACTGCCTTAAATCAGGACCTCGGGTTGGCCGAGATAGGACCTCGAGGTCAAGGCTCAGTATCAACAGTGAATGGTGGATGGAGATATAACAGTCCTAAGGGCCTCGAAGGCGGATATTTATGATCAATGATGAGTAATAAATGAAAAACAATAAATGAAACACAATAAATGTAAGCAACAAATCAAAGGAGCTGATAGTGGAAAATGTTTAAGTTAGAGAGCAGAGAATGTTCTTGTATTAAATATCATGCATGCAAGAATTGACAAGGGTCCCCTTTATATAGGAGTGAGAATCCCAACATGGTACATGTATAATTATTACAAAAGAGAACAACTAGTACGACTATTTAATGCCACGGTATGGACTCGTACTATTCTTGCAGACCTGGTTAACTCTAACCACGCGCCTTTAGGGAGATTTCAGCTCGTTTATGATAGCCACCGATTTATACTGCCCCGAGGTCGAGCATAGGGAACCCTCGGGGTCGAACCTCGAGCTTTGCCTCGAGTCTTCTGAAGGCGATTAGTGGAAAGCCATAATAATCATAAAATCGGACTCTCCGATTAGCCGTATACATAGTTGCATCACTGCATTTGCACTCCATCTATTCAAACTTTTAGTCCAACTATGCATGAAACCTATAGATTCTAGAGTCTTGTCTGCAAACCTCAAGCCTCGTGTTTTATCAAGCAACACTATGTCATCTACAAAAAACGTGAACCATGTCACTTCCCTCTTAATGTGTCGCATCAATACATCCATCGTCAAGACGAATAAGAATGGACTAAGAGCTAATCCCTGGTGCGATCCCATCATGACTGCAAGTGTTCCAAGTCTCTTTGCACTGCCGTTACCAGGGTCTTAAAACCATCATATATATCTTTAATCGACCTAATGTATGCTACAAGAATACCCCTAGCCTTTTCCTAGTACTTCCTCGGGACTTTGTCATGTGTTTTTTCCATGTCAATGATCACCCCCAAGAGTGCAACAAATATGTTTTCTTTTAGGTAAAAATAAGGAAAAATCCAAAAGTGGCGAATCTAGTTGTCATGTTGTTCCTTCTCCCCTACCCCTGCCTCCCGAACCAAACCCCATATCCGTCCTACACATGTTATTCTTGATAGCTATAAAAGTTTATTACAATTTATCGAGAGTCAATTTTGTCATAATATTGCACCCGGTGAACAATTAGACCATGAATTAATGAATGCTCTTTATTATGATAATTATAATAATATTGATGAAAATAATGATGAGGAAATTGATCTCGATGAAACTCAAACGAATGATGATACACCCAAGACTTCAACTTGGTGAATATAGTGCGTCTATGGGGGAGAACTTGGAAAAATTAGTACTTTTCAGTGGTTGGATCCGTTTAGAAAGAAGAAATTTTGAACTTGCTGAATCACAACTAGAGGAAGACGAAGCTTACGAAGAAATGCTAGTTGAACTTGTTGAGGATGCTGCTTCTCTCGGAAGCGGCGATGACCAAGCTACATTTCCGCCACCACCAATGAAACTTCCTCCGGACCTTGAAGGATTTATAAAATTTGTAAGAGATACCATATAACTTGTATGAACAAATATTAGTATGTATTATGTAACTTGTATTTTGACACATCTTGATTAGTTTCTTTTTTTTTTCCTCAACGGTGGTATTAGCACCTTGTTGTGCTCATTCCATAAGGGGGGGGGGGGGAATACTAAGAAAGATATTGCCATATTTTTTTAATGCCATAATAAAATTACAAAAAGGCATTGCTTTGAATATCTCGTTACAATATTTTTGTCTTTAAATTTGAATTAAAAAATTTAGGTCACAATTCTATAATAAAATTTACAAGGCATTGCCTTAGATATTTTTTTAATAACTTTTTGTCTCTAATTCTATTTATTTATTTATTTAAAAAGAAAATTAGCCATTGGGCCCACTTAGCCCGCGGGCCCCACTCCCTTAGCTCGGGACCATGAGTTTATGGGCCCGATCCCGAGCTGGTTCTTATAAAAGACCGTTAACTTATTTTGTGACCGGCCCGGGACCGGAACCGTTTGGACCGGCTCACTTAGTCCGTTTAGGGACCGGACCTGCCCACTTGTCATCGTTAGGGAAAAAGGAGCACAATACGAGAAATCAAAAGTCAAGGGCTATTGAGAAAATAACACTGCTAAAGTTCTTGTTTCTAATAAAGTCTTTTTCTTTTTCTATTTTCAATCAAATGTAGACGGTGAGTTAAAAAATCTTTATTTGTAAAATATTAATTAATGGAATAAATCACAAAATAAAGCCAATATTACTTCTGTTAATAATAGCTATAACAAAGACGACGACGATAACAACAATAATAATAATAATAATAATAATAATAATAATAATAATAATAATAATAATACGTATAAAATTAACCTTCCAATCGTCTTCTATTAGTCTGTTGACTTTTGACTCGTCGTGAATTATTTCAATTCCCAAAATGCAAAGAAAAAGCAGAAACCTAACGTTTTTGGTTAATCAACAACCTATGTAGTGATAGCTATGTAGATTATAGAAAAATGGACGCCTAATAACACCTTTTGAAAGGGAAAGATAATGCTTTTTCAGCTATAATTTCTATGAATTATCCAATTGTGGTGCTCTGTCCCTTTCGTCCTTACTCGTTTGGTCATTTGAGACGTCTAAAAAAATTATTTTCTTCATTTTACGTCAAATTTATAAATATATAACAAATACTTATATTTTATACATAATTTAAAATTAATTTATATTAAATTAATGCATCATTTCAATTTTACTTTTTTTAATAATAATTTTTAATATTTTCAAATATATTTTTAAAATGCAAAAGTAATAAAGTAATTAACAATATTCAGAAAACTTCATAAAAAATTAGAAAGGTTTTAAATTTGAGTGTCCCGTAAATCTTATCCTCCGTGGTAGTGCGTTGAGATGTATATATGTCACTTTCGCTTGACGGTTCGTTTGGTCGACATATTGAAATAATTAATTTTAGGATAAAATTACTCATAAGATAATAAAGTATTTGATTAATCGTATAGAAAAATAATTATCGTTTAAATTAATTCAGTATTGAATTGGTAGTATTAAATAATACATACATTAAGTTATGTAAAAATATATTTATTATTTTCTATGAGATATCATACTATATTATAAGTATGAAGAATAAAAATTGAACGTGAAACACCAAAATGATTCTATAATATTATTAGATTTTTATGTCCTTAAAAGTTATATTAATAATATCTTCAATATTAATAACAAAGTTAGTTTTGTAACATTAAATTTGACTTGGAATTATCAAAGAATTTATTAAGGTATATATATCTAAAGGTAAATCCTTCACTTTACAAAGATAAGATCTTTAACTCCCCGTGTGTATAATAACTTTTTAAAGCTAACATTTACGGTCCATACATTTTATCTTCTCCTTCTATTTTTCTTAGCTTACATATTCAGATTGTTATTATTTCTAAATGCAATCATGATTCAAAGCGTTTTACCATCCATGTACAAAATGATACAAGTTTTTCAATTTTATACTAGTTATATAGGATAGGCACGCAACGCGCGTGCTCAAAGATTAGCAATACTCCATCCGGTCCAAAATAAGTGATTTTTTTGCCCTTTTTTTGTGGTCCAAAATAAGTGATTTTTCCAGATTTCAAAATGAATTAATTATTTTTTTCCTACATTACCCTTGGAGTAAATAGTGTTGGAGTATGTGTCAGGAATGTTTATGTGAGATAATAAAGGTTAATATGGTCAATTTCACTGTTAATTAATGTCAAAAGGTGAATTTCTTAATCGAGGTGAAAATAATCATTAAACCGAGTAAGGTATAAAATAAAAAAATATGTATTAGTAATGCGAACATTAAGTTATTTATAGATACAAATATCTTTACAAAAATTTGTAATTTATGTATAACAATCTCCTCTTTCTTTAATTACTACATAACAATTCCTTCCGTATTAATTCCAAACCCCACACAAAAGAATTCAACCTTTCAAATTCCAAATGCGTCTCAACTTCCCTTGTACCCAAAAAATGACTTCCAAGCCAACTCACTCCCCCCCCCCC
>ML249879.1:17535-63533 GCA_005239495.1 Nicotiana undulata
AGAACTCTTCCCTTCTTTTCCAATATCTTCCCCACCGCCTACCATTCTTCTCCATCTCTCTTCTCCTTTTCCTTCAATTCTACTCTTTACAACCCCCCCCCCCTCACACACACACACCAACCAGGGGGACTAAAAAGAACACTTTTTTTTTACACTCTACCGACCAAAATTTCTTGATTATTTTCTACTCTTAAACAAAACCAAAGAAGCAAACTTTATTGGTTTTGATGGCTAAGTTAATAGTAGAAGTTGTTGATGCAAGTGATCTGATGCCTAAAGATGGTCAAGGTTCAGCAAGTCCTTTTGTTGAAGTAGATTTTGATGAGCAACGCCAAAGAACTCAAACTAAAACCAAAGATCTCAACCCACAATGGAATGAAAAACTTGTGTTCAATATCAAGAATCCAAAAGATTTTGAAAACCAGACAATCTCTGTCTATGTTTATAATGACCAAAAACATGGTCACCATAAGAATTTCCTTGGTCGTGTCAAGATTTCTGGTTCTTCTGTTCCTTTTAATGAGTCTGAAGCTTTAGTTCAAAGATACCCTCTTGATAAAAGAGGTATCTTTTCACATATTAAAGGTGATATTGCTTTAAAAATCTTTGCTTTTCTTGGTTCTGCTGAAGCTGGTGCTGGTGTTGGTGTTGGTGGTGATAATGGGATTCTGCCGCCGGAGAATTTTCAAACTGAGGAGCAGAATGTGAATACTGGTGAAAATAGAACAACCCCATTTGCTCCATTTCAAGAAATTAACACCAACAACAACTTTGAAGAACAACAGTATATGAAGGAGACTGAAATCAAGAAGATGAAGAAGAAAAAGGAACCAGAGGTAAGGACTTTTCATTCTATTCCGGCACCGGTGTCGGCGGGTCCTCCGCCTCCTCCGGCGGAGAGACCTGTGGTAGTTGAGACAAGGGCTGATTTTGCAAAGGGTGGTGGACCTATGGCTAGTAATGTAATGCAAATGCAAATGCCTGGTGGTCCAAGGCCTGAATTTGGGTTGGTTGAAACAAGGCCACCTTTGGCTGCTAGAATGGGGTATTGGGGTAGAGATAAGACTGCTAGTACTTATGATTTGGTTGAACAAATGCATTTTTTGTATATTAATGTTGTGAAAGCTAGGGATCTTCCTGTTATGGATATGTCAGGGAGTCTTGATCCTTATGTTGAGGTCAAAGTTGGGAATTACAAAGGTGTTACAAGGCATTATGAGAAGAATCAATACCCTGTTTGGAACAGTGTTTTTGCCTTCTCAAAAGAAAGATTGCAGTCTAATTTGATTGAAGTTACTGTGAAGGATAAGGATTTTGGGAAGGATGATATTGTTGGAAAAGTTGTGTTTGATATTGTTGAAGTCCCTCTTCGTGTTCCCCCCGATAGTCCTTTAGCGCCGCAGTGGTATAGGTTGGTGAATAAGAAAGGGGAGAAGGTTTCACAAGGTGAAATTATGCTTGCTGTTTGGATGGGAACTCAAGCTGATGAGGCTTTCCCCGAGGCTTGGCATTCTGATGCTCATATGGCTAGTCAACAAAGTTTGACTAACACACGGTCCAAAGTGTATTTTTCGCCTAAATTGTATTATCTAAGGGTTCATATTATTGAAGCTCAGGATCTTCTGCCATCAGATAGAAGCCGAATGCCTGAGGCTTATGTGAAGTTACAGCTTGGGCATCAGGGAAGGACTACGAAGCCTTCACCGATGAGACACATTAATCCGGTGTGGAATGAGGAGCTTATGTTTGTTGCGTCTGAGCCTTTCGAGGAGTATCTGATCATGGATGTTGTGGATAGAGTTGGACCGGGAAAAGATGAAGTGATTGGCAGGGCTATGATATCGGTTAGAAATATTCCGACCAGAGTGGATAACACTAAGCTACCAGACGCTGTATGGTTCAATCTTCTTAAGCCTTCTCATGCAGCAGATGATGATGAGAAGAAGAAAGAAGTAAAGTTCTCTAGCAAGATTCACCTTCGGATTTGGATTGATGCTGGTTACCATGTTCTTGATGAGTCCACACATTTTAGCAGTGATCTTCAACCATCATCTAAGCACTTGAGAAAGGCGAGTATTGGAATTCTTGAATTAGGTATTCTCAGCGCCAAGAATCTGCTGCCAATGAAGGGTAAAGATGGTCGAATGACAGATGCATATTGTGTAGCTAAGTATGGGAACAAATGGGTTCGAACAAGAACACTCATTGACACTCTGGCTCCTCGATGGAACGAGCAGTTCTCTTGGGAAGTGTTTGATCCGTGCACCGTGGTCACCATTGGTGTTTTCGATAATTGCCACATCAATGGTAATCATGAAGCTAGAGATCAGAGGATTGGTAAGGTGAGAGTTAGGTTATCGACTCTGGAAACTGATCGGATCTATACACATTTTTACCCATTGCTGGTTCTTACACCCTCTGGTTTAAGGAAACACGGGGAGCTTCATTTGGCAATAAGGTTCACTTGTACAGCTTGGGTGAACATGGTAGCACAATACGGGAGGCCGTTGCTGCCAAAGATGCATTATGTGCAGCCCATTTCTGTTAGGCACATTGATTGGTTGCGGCACCAGGCAATGCAGATAGTGGCTGCAAGGCTGGCCAGGGCAGAGCCACCTCTCAGAAGGGAGGTTGTTGAGTATATGCTGGATGTAGATTACCATATGTTCAGCCTCAGAAGAAGCAAAGCTAATTTCTTTCGTATAATGTCACTTCTTTCTGGGATATCAGCAGTTTGTCGATGGTTTGATGGCATTTGCAATTGGAGAAACCCTTTGACAACTATCCTTGTCCATGTGCTCTTCTTGATATTGGTTTGCTACCCAGAACTCATTTTGCCAACAATTTTCCTCTACCTGTTTGTAATTGGCTTGTGGAACTACAGGTTTAGGCCTAGAGCTCCACCCCACATGGATGCTCGTCTTTCACAAGCTGAAAACGCACACCCGGATGAACTGGATGAAGAATTCGATACATTCCCAACTTCCCGGCCTACGGATATGGTGAGAATGAGGTATGATCGGCTGAGGAGCGTGGCCGGTAGGGTGCAAACTGTGGTTGGAGATCTGGCAACACAAGGTGAAAGGGCTCTTGCCATACTAAGCTGGCGGGATCCAAGGGGTACTGCTATATTTATAATCCTTGCATTGATCTGGGCTGTGTTTCTGTATGTTACTCCATTCCAAGTAGTGGCGGTGCTCGCAGGCCTTTACTGGTTGCGCCATCCACGATTCAGGAGCAAGCTGCCATCAGTACCTGTCAACTTCTTCAAGAGATTACCCTCTAAGTCTGATATGCTTTTGTGAGATGCTGGTAATATTTTACCTTATCTATTTATTCAAGTGTAAAATAGAGACATGGGTTCAGTGAATAAGTAGAATAACCAAATGAAAGAGCAATTTCTTGCTCCCCCATCCTGTATTAGATAACAAGTCATTTTCTTGCTTTTTGGCTGATATTGGAAATCATTCTCTGAGGTTGTAGAATATAATTGTTTTTCTCATTTAGATGTAAAAAGGAAATGCATATTCATTGCTGATAACAAGTGTTCCTCATTTCCAATTCTCAAATTACTTTCATTGCTAGTGTAAATTACACTGGTTACAGAATATATTTTTTTAGAGAAATAACTATTGTTGTAGCAAAGTGTATATAGCAGAAATTGTTTTTTAGAGAAATTACTATTGTTGTAGCAAAGTGTATATAGCACATCGTTTACGCAAAAGAAAGCCATCATATTAGTCGTTCCTACTACAAACAGCCTCGTCTATCTGCAACTTATGGCAAAAATCAAGGATACAAAATAGATTTACTTAAGAAGACAAACTCCTAGATCCAAGATTCAAAAATAGAGCTACTATTGTGAACAAGCTCAATAATATTCCACTAAGAAGAGCTATATCAACAGGACCCCAAGCGCTCTGGCGACCTAAATCCTGTATTTGCTTCTTCTCCTTGGACTCTGACCCCGCAAAGTCCATCTTTTTGGAAGAAGGATTCTTACGATTCCTTAGAAACCATCCAATTAAGTTTCTGCTACCTTGATCATCTTGCTTCAGTTCATTCTTCAGCGGTGTTGTTTCCTGCATTGTACTTTGACTGCAGCAACTAGTTGTTCCGCAAGAAGAACCAGGTTCCTGCTCTTTTGAACAGGCACAAGCTTCTTCTGAATTGGCGCATGGGGAGCACTTTTCATCAACTCTCTTATGTGAACCAACTTCCTTGTTAATTTGGCTGATGATCTTGATCACTTCTCCGAAGACTGACCATCTGCCTACTGATGTTATCTTCACCATTGCTGAGGTACCCAGCATGCTTTCTGGACCAATCACCAGGACCTGAATGTATCCCTTAGTGTGACCCACCTAGACATTGAGGAAAATAAGAGAATTACTCGCGGGAATGAAGCTATTTGCACGTAGCATACAAAATCATACTATGATGAAACTCATTCAAGAAATGAAAATGCAGCATTATTGACATGGAGTATGAAAATGTATTTTAGATTTGAGCACTCTTCTTTAATTTTCCGTAGAGAGCAGCTTACGACTAATTTGGGTATACATAATTAAACTCTCACCAAGCAGGAGTATTATACTTAAAAGAAAAAAAAAATGAATTCACCCAAAATACAGGAAATATTATCATGTCTCAACAAACAACCACTGCATCTAGATTGAGAGGGCTTTAGAAGAGTAAAAAATTGCAGTTATCCAGATCAGTGGCTTCTATGATGCTTACCAAATGAATTCCATCTGAAGCTATGTCAGTAATCCATATCCTCTCTACTTTGCCTTCCATTCCAGTATATGGAGTAAAGGACTCAAATACAGTGGTTAACTCACGGCTTCGTTGCTTCACCACATTACTAGGAACCTTCTTCATTCTTGCAGCAGGAGTGCCTGGCATCCATTAAGCAATAGCATGACTCTTTGGATATATCTTATAGTTCCAAATTATTGCATATGCCGAAGCACACTTTGCTAGTATAATTATATCCAGAATGAACTGGCTGAAGAAAAAGCTTGAACATCTCTCGCTTGTTTATGCAATAGCTAGAGCCTTTTTTGCTATAATTTTCTTCAAAATGGATAAAAGAGAAGTAAGAAATGTTTTTCCTTTATTTTTCTGACTGCTATATCAAAACAAGACTAACAAATGAAAAACTGAAAAGCAACATACCAGGCCTAGGGTAGAACTGTGATATATGAACTTGAGCTAACTTGTAGTCCTTGATAAGGTCAACAGTCTGAGCAAAATCTTCATCAGTTTCACCTGCAACGCAAGGAAAAAGGTAAATTTTTGGAAATATCAAACTGTGTGCAAGATTTTTCAGGCAGTAGAACTGATCAAACATCTTCAGGTTTTAAGGCTGAACTCTTGATGAAGCTGAACCATTGAAAATCAGGCTTCAATCCAAAACAAGGAGTTGAGAAAGGGTAGAATGGCTACTTGGAAGACTAAGCTTCTAACTTGTGGAGACAGGAATCAGATTTCACATAATCTTCCTAGGCAGCAGAAGATGTGCAGACACGTACCAGGAAATCCACAAATAATATCCGTCGCAATCTGCATCCCAGGGACCAGTTCCATTAATGTATCCACAACCTTCCTGAACTCACCCACAGTGTATTCACGATTCATTGCCTGAAATTGGTGGGCAGAGGAAAGAGATGATAACTTTATGACAAACAACTAACTCCCTTAGCAATAACATTATAAGGGCTATTTCACAAAGGTTGTTCAAAGCCAAACAAAGTTAATAAATATTATGCAATTCAAACTTACACTCAAGACTGAATCACTACCAGACTGAACTGGCACATGAAGAAAAGTATACACACATGGATGACGTAAGACATCAGCTATCTCCTTCAGGTGCTCGAGAATATAAGGAGGATTGGTCATCCCAATTCGGAGCATTGTACTTCCATCCAAAGGAAGCTCTGCAACTATAGCGTTCAATAGAATAGGAAGATTAACTCCAATGTCGCGACCTGCAAAATTGAGAAAGACATACTATGTTTGTTATGCCTGTGCCCTACACTCTGAATATGTCATTACGCTATCACCAACTACAGCTTGTCTACCATTCACAGCTTGAGCTTATTGCCAATACTACTCTACTAACCAAATCAAGATAATAAGCACTAGAGACAAGCATTAAGGACAAGTTTAGTATATGTTGGGTTTCTGGTTTCTTAGCACTTAAACAGTTATTAAAATGGAAGCCCCCACACCCACTCTCCCTCTCTTTTTCTTTCAGAGGTTGAACGAAAAAAGAAAAGCTTAAAGTATGAGAAAGAAAATGAAATACTGATTCATTTATTTAGTAGCACATATTTTAAGGTAAAAGACAAATTTACCATAAGCTCCAGTGTCTTCACTACTCAGCCAGATCTCTCTCACTCCATCAGCAATGACATTTTTTACTCGGCCCACCTAAATTTAGATTCTGAATCAAAAAGCTAGAAAATTCAAAATACACTTTTTTTTGCTCATATAAATGGGACTTACAAGGCTGTCAACTGTGTAACTTCCTAAATGACCACGGGCATGCTTCGTCTTGCAATAAGTACAAGCACCTAAACAACCAACATTTATTGGAAGAATCTCAACAAACTTGTTCTTTCGGACCTGTAAGATAAATTCCAAATGGTTTAGATAGAAAAGTGAGTTGTTTTTATGGGAACTGATTTTTATGGTAATAAATCAAGCAGGTCCTAGACTCAAATAAATATAATGTTTTTTGTTTGGTGAATATATAGCAGATTATTTAAAATCTGCACCTTTGGAAGATCAAGTGCTGGTAATGTCTTCCGGGTTAGAAGACGAACTTCATGACCTTTCAAAGTTTCTTCCACAACTTCAACCACACGGTCAATCTGCTGAACTCCTACTATACTAACTCCTTCTAGCTCTTTCAGATTGCGGCTTCCTTGAGGGACACAACCGGCTACCACCAATGGCTTTTTCGCACTTCTGCCTTTACTTATAAGAGTATCCATGGCAGATTGACTAGGAGATTTGACTGTGCAGCTGCATCATGTGAGAAGTATTAGCTGAAATTAACTACCAACAATACAGAAAGTTCCTATAAAGAAGCTTGAGCTACAGCAGCCAGATCTTACTAGCAGCCAGCAATAACCTGCTAAGCTTACATATGCGATCGCAAAAACCTATTTGTACACATTTGTTTAAGTTTTGTGCATAATAATGCTAGTGCATCATGATCCCTAGTTTTGGAAGCAAGCTTAAGATTCATGAAAACCACAAAAACATGAAACTAAAAAATGCGGATAAGCCAAGGTGTGTTCATTTGCATTGACATAAAAACTTAAGAGAATATGACATAATTCAACCCAAAGGCATGACTGGACCCTATATCCCGGGGAAAAAAACATGAAAAACATGATCTTCTTCTTCTTCCTTTTTTCTTTTTGATATGGTCAGCCTCCAAATCCCCCTTTCTCAAGGAGTCAACAATGGCCCTCTTCTCCCACTTTCCTTTGGTGACTAAAACCCCAACCTCTTGGTTGGAAGTGGAGTGCTCTTGCCACTGGAGTCACCTCACTTGTTAACACCAATAACATGACTCGGGCACAAAAAACTAAGCCAACTCCATTGTTATTGAAAGCGATGGAGCAATGCAAAGCAAGGAGTCGCATATTCTCATGGGTAAAGCAAAGCAACGTCAAAGAGGCTGCATTTCATGCAATAAAGCACAAAACAATTTGAGCAAGAATCGACGCTTCTTCGCATTACCAACTTTTTTTTTTTTTTTTGATAAGGTAAGATTTTATTAGAGAAAACAATATCAACCTGATACTGTGAAATTTCAAAGAAAAAAAGGAAGCAACACTTGATTACAACAAATTCCTAAATATTCTAGCAAGTTTAGCACATCATGCAGATTAAAGTATTCCCATCCTTTCAGAATTACAAGTGATACAGGCAGTTAAATTTTAAATATTTGCATATGACAGTAGATTAGGAAAAAAAGAAGAAGAAAAAGAGGATAACAATATAACCTTTTGTCCTACGTATTGGGAATTCAACTCTCTACGTTACTTGTCTATCATCTATTAAGGTTTCTATTCTCTAACTCTTTATTTGTAGTCTAATTCTTTATTTCTAAACTGATATTAGGGAAATAAAAAATTACACTTGCAATTAAAATTAATTATAGGAATTTGGAAAAGTTCCTAAAACAATTAAATACGAAATTTATTGTTGTAAATTAATTCCTTACTATGGATGATTATAAAACTAGAAATAAGTTTTTTAAGTACACATATCTTCCTATGGGTTGATATTTAATTTGAGTTGTTGGGATATCGTCATCATTGCTGTCAATTTTTTTAAATTAGTGAAGTAATATCAACTTTGATGTTATAGAACTAAATTCCCTTTTTTTATAAGGAGAACTAAATTCCTTTTTTGCGTAATTGCTGTACCTTTTTTTGGGTAAATTATGTGCTTTATTTCAAGAAGTGTGCGCTTTGTTTTCACTTCTCGCTTAAAGCACCGGGAGGCTTGTTGCATTTTGCACTTTTACTTCTTAAGACCCTATCCCAACTCCTAAAGAAAATTTCTTGACTCTATTGATCTACCAATTTCCCAAAAGGTCACAACTCTTTAATTAAAATACAATATCCATATCAAATCAATTTGTTACAATGAGAAAATGCCACCCCTAATTTTAAATTGATAAAAAGAGGCAATCTCCAATTAGGTGGAGAAGATGAAATAGATGCAGGGTACCAGAGAAAACACAAGCGATGAGCTCTAAGCCTCTTAACAAATATTCATTTCTAGCCATGCAAATGTATCACCTTACAAAACAAAAATTGAGCAAAATCTTTCTTATCTCCAGATGAAGACCAAAGACAAGAATGAATACTGAAAAGAAAAGGAAAAAGGTCTCACGTATTTATCATCCACAGGTCTGCCTCATCAGGATTATCACTCAGACCATAACCAAAAGCTGAAAGTTGCCCGGCCATATATTCGGAATCACTCTGCCAGAAGCAGGATATAAGATAATCAAAACAAATGCAAAAGGAGCTTAAATTCAGTTGACAATATCTGAGCAAAGTAGATGCAGGGGTCCCGAGGTTGGTGGTTCACATAATGATTGTTTTAACAATCATAATTCATAGGTAAGTTTATTGAAGTCTTGGACTACTAGAGACAACTTAAGCTAGATTGCTAGCAAATTTGTTCTCCATCTTTGGTAGATCAACTTGGTGGGGAAGATATAATTACGCTGATGAAACCCCTTCAATCTATGCAATTTGACCAAGCTTTAGCAGCGAATTACTTGTTCTATGACGTCAAAGATTTTCTGGTTTTTAATCGAGTCAAATGTAGAAAGAGAAAACTGACAACTCTCACCTTACTCAAAAATTATGCACTACCTATACTATCTAGCACAGACAATTTCTGTGATTTAGTACATCAAACTTCCACCAAAGCTTTCTACCATACTCTTTGACTCAACCTCAGGATTCATAATGGACCTAGCTCCCTCAGCTTACCTCAAAATAGCCTCAAAGATATTCTGAGCTGCAAACTTTGTCTACTCACTGCCAATCAGAGCAAATTATCCAACATATAATAAGAAGCCTTGCCAACATTACAGTTGCGAAATAGGAAAACCTACTTCGGCCAAAACCTTTTTCTTCCTTTGATAATGGAAATCCTCAAGAGTCAGCCGGGCAGTTCGAAACTCCGTAGATAGTGGGATTACCAATCTACCCTTATCCACTTAAATACCAGACTTCTGGTAGGCAACAAGGCTTGAGCTCGTAGAGATCTCCTAAGCTTTTTAACCCTCATAACAGTGAAAATAAGAATAAAATAAAAAGGAAGGATATGCATCTCCCTGTACCAAATACTTTTACACACTAAAAGTGCTCCATTAAAATGATGCTAAACAGAAATATGGTTCTATACCATCAGTAATGAGTTTGAGTCATGTAGACTATTTCCTGCTAGTTCTTCTGACATATATTTGGTTACTACAAATATAGTCACTAATTCAGTACAAGTCTTTCTTGTTGAAAAATCACATTTCAAACAAGTCTTTCTGAAAAATTGGACTTTTAGATCAATAATACTCCTAAGAAATATCAGAAAAATCACATTTTAATCAACATGGGCATAATTAAGTGAACAAACAATGTACCTGATTATGAGAACATCCAAATGTCTTGATGTAAATAGTCTGCAAAATATTCATAGTCACAGAAATAAATCACAATCCAACAATAATACACAGTACAAGCTCAACTTACGAGTAAAAGAGGTTCTTCAAAAGGACGAAAAAGGTTACCTGAGTGCCAGGAATTTTGGGTGCAGAAGAGTCTTGCACTACTGTTAGCTTATTCCTTACACCGTTCTTTTTCCTTTGCTTTGGATTGACTCCAACGGCCGCCGGAACCGGTAACCGGAAACCTGGAGGCACTCCGGCGCCGGCACCTGCAAGTAAATCTTCAATGTCTTCCATTTGATTGCACAGCAGCGTGTGTGTGTGTGTGTGTGTGTGTGTGTGTGAGAGAGAGAGAGATTTGTGTCGAAGAGGAAAAGCTCAAAGGGTTCGGACTTCAGAGTGGTATGGGTCAACTCCTTTTTGGGCCCAACGAAATCTTTTGTTTGTAACTGTTGATCCAACATTTTGGGCCCAAGGAAAACACTACTCATCCAAGGAAGGGGAGAATTACGCGACACATCAAAGATATACACTGTATTTATCATTCATAGCTATACTTTCAGCAAATTTATGATTCATGGATATATTGAATTTTATAGAAAATTCATGAAATAAGAGATTCATTGTTTTAACTGAAACAAGAGAGTAACAAGCTCTTGTAGCTTAGTTGGTTAGAACGCTCGCTTAATTATTTTGCATTGGTTATAGCTTAGTTGGTTAGAACGCTCGCTTAATTATTTTGCATTGGTTGTATTCATTGCGTAGAAGAATACAGTTGATACAAGTTGTATTCGCTGCGCAAACGAGCGTACGAATATAATTGGCACAAGATGTATTCATTGCGCGTTTGAATACAAGCGATACAAGTTGTATAAGCTGTGCAAACGAGCGAACGAATATAATTGGCACAAGTTGTATCCATTGGGTGTTTGAATACAAGAGATACAAGTTGGTAATAATTGAACAGTACCTACGAATGGTAATTAGGGAAACTATAGTTAATACACTCTAAACTATAGGGTTTCTTCTTCTTCTTAGTTGCAAGATGGGGTTGTTGGATTTGTTATTCTTTTTTTGACAAATATGATGGGGTAGAGCTCATTTGGGAGTAGATTTGGGGTGTTGAATTGTGTGCGAATTTTTAAAATTAAAAAAAGTAAGTTTATGTTTCCGGCCAATATGTACCTCAGTCTAAAAAGTCTCAAGTGCATGCAAAAATTAATCGCACATCAAGCTAAACAATCGTAAGTCCATCTTAAGTTTGCAACTTCAAACATGAATTTTTTCAACTTCAGACCTGCTAAGTTTGAAGTAGATCCTAAAGTGGATAAACTTACAATTTTGTATGCAATACAAGAATAACTTCAGTAATAACCAAAAACTGGTTATATATATAAATCCCTGTTAGAAGAGTGTAACTAGGAGCTTTTGCATCTATACCTGTTTTTTGGGTCACGTTTTAACTTATACCCGCTTTGTAAAAATAATTGCAAGCGTACCCGTTTTTCGCATAAACTTCAGGCGTACGAGTCAGAAGTAGCAAAGACAATCACACAAAACTTTAGCATTCTAGGCTCTTTAAAAAACTTCAGCAGAAGTGTTGAAGTTATTTAGTTCATTTTTAAAAACTTCAGCACTAAATAAGCTGAAGTTTTATCCTGGATTAATTAGTTTTGTCATAAAGCTTTTTCAAAAACTTCAGCAGAAGATGCTAAAGTTATTTAGTTTGTAAAAATTTCAGCACTAAATAAGCTAAAAATTTGTCATGGATTCATTAGTTTTGTCCTAAAGCTTTTCAAAAACTTCAGCAGAAGATGTTGAAGTTATTTAGTTCATTTATAAAAACTTCAGCACTAAATAAGTTGAAATTTAGTTTTGCAATAAAGCTTTGTCAAAAACTTCAGCAGAAGATGCTGAAGTTATTTAGTTCATTTGTAAAAACTTCAGCACTAAATAAGCTGAAGTTTAGTTTTGCAATAAAGCTTTGTCAAAAACTTCAGCAGAAGATGCTGAAGTTATTTAGTTCATTTGTAAAAATTTCAGCACTAAATAAGTTGAAGTTTAGTTTTGCAATAAAGCTTTTTCAAAAACTTCAGCAGAAGATGCTGAAGTTATTTAGTTCATTTGTAAAAACTTCAGCACTAAATAAGCTGAAGTTTAGTTTTGCAATAAAGCTTTTTCAAAAACTTCAGCAGAAGATGCTGAAGTTATTTAGTTCATTTGTAAAAGTTTCAGCACTATGTAAGCTGAAGTTTTGCACATGTATCAAGAAGGCGGCACCTGAAGTTGTAAAAATTAGGGTATAAATTAAATAATTTTAAAAATATGGGTATATGTTAAATGAGGGCGATCAAATAGAACGTCCCCGTACAATTTCTACGTGTAACTAGCCGGATAAACAAATAATTATTCACCCGAAGGATATTGGGCTTTAGTAGTTGGGCCTATTGAAGGTGCACACTTGCTCTAACCCATTTAATCAGACAATTAATATGTGAAAATCACGGGTTAGCCAGTTTTTGGACAAGTAACTGAAAAATAATCAATGTTTGTAAATTTATTGAAAAATAGTCACTATTTTGCCGTAACACGAAAAGTTTCAACTTGATATACTGAAGATTGGTGCATATGCGTATGAACTTCCAGCATATTATGTTGGAACTCCTACACATAAAAAGTTCAAACATAATTTACTGGATATTGGATAACTTGCGTATGAACTTCCAGCATATTATAGTGAAACTCTAGTATATTATGCGGGATATTTTCTGAATTTTAAACAGTATTTTCGTTCAAATTTATCTTTCCATAAAAAAATAACTAAATTTCATTACTTTTAAAACTGTGACTATTTATCAATTGGCTCTTGTAAATCTATTCTTAAATTTCACCCCATTAATATCCTAGCTCAACTAATAATAAAATCTAGTACTAGTACTGCCTTCTAAATTAATCCCAATTTCGAAATCCATTTCCTATTTCCTAAATCCCTGACAGAGAAGAAAGAAAAGAAAAACTTAGCAGCGGCGGTGGTGGCTTCAAGCAGGTATGTTCAAGATCTCGCTTTTCTTCCTGGAAAACAAGCAAAGCTTGTCTCATCGGAATAAATGGACTCAGATTTTTATAGTCGGCCATTTTTATCTTTGGATTTATGTTCTGGTGGTTGATTTCATCTTCTATTGCTAATTAAATTGATTAAACTTGTTGGTATGCACTAGCTATTTTACAATATCCTTTTATCCCGGGTTACTCCTTCCATTCCAATTTATATTAACCTATTTGACTGAAGACGAAATTTAAGAAAAAAATAAAGAATTTTGTAATTTGTGGTTATAAAAACTTTTTATTAAGGGTAGAATTAGAAGTTTAAGTTAAATTATTCCAAATTTAGAAAGAGATCGTTCTTTTTTGTAACGACCCGACCGGTCGTTTTGATAATTTAAATTCCATTCAGTAGCGTAAGGTCATGACAGCTTCACATTGGTTGTATCGACCTGCGTGCGTGGTTGAGTTCAGTTACCGGATAATCCGGAGTCGAATTGGGAGGCAAATTTCAATTTTTGAAGCTTAAGCGATGCAAGTTGACCGGAGATTTGACTTTTGAGTAAACGGCCTCGGAATGAGTTTTGGTTAATGTCAACAGCTTCCTATGATGATTTCGGACATAGGCGCGTGTCCGGAATTGGTTTTGGAGGTCCGTAGAGTGATTTGAGGTAATTTGGCGAAAGTTAGAATTTCGGCGATAGATGAAATTTTGATATCGGGCTCGGAATGGAATTCCGAGAATGGCTATAGGTCCGTTGTGTTATTTATGATTTGTCTGCAAAATTTCACGTCATTCCGGGTTGAATTGATAGGTTTCGACGTGAGTTTTGGAATTTGAAATCTTGAAAATTTATGAGTTTGATTTTCGGGTTGATTTGTCGTTTTAGTGTTATTTTATGTATTTTGAAACCTAGAGTGAGTCCGTGTTAGGTTATATGACTTTTGTGTGTGGTTGGACGGGGTTCCGGGGGCCTCGGGTGTGTTTCGGATAGGCTTCGGGCCAATTTTCCTCATTTTTCCGCTGCTGATTGTTGTCTTCTGGTTTCCTTCTATGCAATCGCAGTGAGGTAGTTGCAATCGCATAGCGTTGCTTTGACCTGCCCAGTTTTCGTTCAACGCGATCGCATACACACGTTCGCGATCGCAGAAGCATATTTTCCTCTTCTTCGCGATCACATCTTCACAAATCGCGTTCGCATAGTGTTCCAGCAGGGGCACCGGATTTTCTCTTCTACGCGATTGCATTCCTTGCTTCGCGATCGCGTAGTGTAGCGTTGGGGGCAACAAATAACTCCTTATATGCGATCGCATTTGTACCTTCGCGATCACATAGAACATTTTCTTGGCCAATGACTTTTTCCTCTACGCGATCGCATAGAATTTTACGCGATCGCGATGCTTTAAATCTGGGCAGAACAATTTATAATTCCAAAAATCGGGGTTTCACCATTTTTAATACATTTTGACTTCTAGAGCTCGGTTCTTAGCGATTTTTGATGGGTTTTTCACACAAATCGAATGGGTAAGTGTTTTTTCACTAGAATTAAACATATTCCATGAATTAGTCCTTGTTTTTATCATTTAATTTGTGTTTTAGGTTGAGGAAAATTGTGTGTTTTGCAAGAAAATTTCTAAAATGAAAAATCATGATTTGAAGGACCAAATGGTATTGGAATTGGACAAATTTTGTATTGTTGAACTCGCATCGGAATGGGTAATCGGATTTTGTAATAATTGTCGGGTTCCGAGGTGCGGGCCCGAGGGTTGACTTTTGGGTTGATTTTTATAAATTTGTAAAGATTGAAACTTTATTATTCGGAATCATTCCTTATACGATTTATGTGTGTTTTGAAGTTGTTTTGGTTGATTTTGAGCCATCCGGAGGTCTTTCCGCCCGAGAAGTCCATTTTTGAGTACCGTGTTGTCGTCTTTGAGGTAAATATCTTTCCTAACCTTGTGTGGGGGAATTTTCCCTTAGAATTAGAGTCTTCTATGTTGATTGTAGCCCGTGTACGCGAGGTGACGAGTGCGTACTCAGACTTAATTGCAAATAAGTTGGCCTTTTAGGATTCTTAGGTCCTTATACGCTTGTGTATGAAGTTGTTATTGCTATGACTACGTTCTTGAGTGCTAATTTCATTATTTCCTACGTAAATTGGACTTACTTGTTTTTAGATCCCTCTTGTTGTTATTTGATCTTTATTGACTTAACTGAGTATTTTACCTCCTTTACTAGCATGCTATATTTTCTTCGTAAACTGCCTAATTGACTAGAATTAGTATTACTTTCCCTACAATTGTTTAGCAGTAATTGGAATATCTATACGTTGGTGACTAGCATGCCCGTGAGTCGTATATTGTGATTTATATGATTTTCCCTTAAGTGCTACTTAGGTTTAGTTTGATAAGTATCCATGCTGATGGTATTTCCTTGGTGTTGCCTATTATTGAGCATCGATTCAAGCTGGGTTTTATTCTGTGAAACTGATTGTTTAGGCGAGATTGGTTATAGCTGTGCTCCCTTGCCGTGATGATTTGGTTTCTTATTGTTGAACTGAATATTGTGGATATGTTGTCATGTCTTGTTTCTCTCTGGTTAAGCTGTGTTCTTTACGCTCATTATTTTCTTTCAGTGGTTATTTCTCGTGAATGAGTTCGATTGTGCTGGTGACTTAAGTTCTTGATTTGATTGGCCGTCGTACATAGCATTTCTATCTTTTGTTGCCTTGTGATTGTTGTGGCGATGTACGATGTTTCTGTCTTGTTGTGGTTGCTATTTCTGTACTGCATTGCATATTTAAATTGAAACTACGGACGAGATTCTGGGAGCTTTCCCCCTGTACTGCATTGCATATTTAAATTGGGACTACAGACGTATTCCGGGAGCTTTCCCCCTGTATTGCATTGCATATTTAAATTGGGACTACGGACGAGATTCCGGGAGCTTTTCCCCTGTACTGCATCGCATATTTAAATTGGGACTACCGACGTATTCCGAGAGCTTTCCCCCTGTACTGCATTGCATGACAAACTTTGAGTTACGGACTGAGTTCCGGTGGTTTTATCATTGAGGAGGACTGAGTTCCGATGGTTTTGAAAGAGCAGTTACTGGGAAAGTATATTCGAACACCACATATTTTGAAGGAACTATGTTTTAAAGATTTCCCTTTATAAAAATATATATAAATATACATTCAGAGAAAGTATGTTTCGAAGAAGATTTCTCTGTTCCGAGATGATTATACCTTTAAAGCTTTCGATATAAACTCACGATTTAAAGGTTTTCACTCGAAGGTTTGACCAGTTTTATTGAGTTTATTGGCTAAGGCCTGATGTGAATAAATCGATGCAGTGCTGAGTTACTGGTGTTTTTATTGTGTTGTCATTCTCGACATTTGACTTGCATTCTGTCCATTCTCCTTGCGTATTTCTATTATGCTGTCCGTTGATTTATTTGTTGTAATTTCTTCCGCATTATTTTTGTCATATCGTTAATTATATCGAAGAATCTTTAGATAGATGTTATGTTTCGGTCATTTTATATTCATGCATTTTTACTTATTAGACCAGTGGTGTCTTGACTAGTCCTCGTCACTACTTCACCGAGGTTAGTCTTGATACTTACTGGACACCATTGTGGTGTGCTCATACTATACTTTTGCGCATTTTTGTGTGCAGATCCAGGTATCTATTGTTAGTAGCTGCACAGATTCATTGCCGAGGAGACTCAAGGTAAACCTGCTGTTGCGTTCGCAGGCTTCAGAGTCACCTTCCTTTTTTTATTCAACTGTACTCCCTTAATTCTGAACAGTTGTTATTAGGAGCTGTAGAAAGATCTCGTAGAGCTTATGATGTGTATTACCGGTTTTGGGAAATTGTAAATTCTGTCAAGATTTCCATATCGAGACTGTGATATTTCCTTTATTATTGTTGTTGTTCAGTGAAATGTTAGGCTTACCTAGTCTTTAAGACTAGGTGCCATCACGATACCCAAGGGAGGAAAATTTGGGTCGTGACATTTTTGGAACAAACCAAAAAGAAAATAGTTTCACATAAACTGAGACAGAGGGAGTACTTATTATTATGATAGGGTTTTAAATAGCTTTGAGTTTTCCATTTCCATTTGTGCAGCTGATTAAAAGCTGTAACTGCAAAATTTGTCATTGTGAGTTATAGACCCTCTTTTCCTTTCATTTGCACATATACTACTGCTTGTGCTCCTCCCGATAACGGCGCCAAAATTTATGATGGTTGAGAGTTCATCATGAGGAGAACATTCAGTTGCATCACCTCCACCACCAGTAAACAAGGTTAAAAAAGGTTTTATGTTTTACATTTGTGTTATTTGGGTTAATTACTGTAATAGTGTAATTGCAAGAAAGTTAATTACGGTTTGATGAATATGCTTTATTCGTGTTCTTTTGAAGGTGTTACAACAACTTAAGATGCCTCCTGATGTTGAACTTCATATTGCTGAAAAGATAACAGAACTTGTCAATAAGCATAACATCAGACTCAATCTGAAATTGTTTCTCAAGGAGCATGATAAGAATAAAGGAGAAATGTGGTATGGTATGAATGAAGAAGCCCAAGCGTCGCTTCTTAAGCAGTATAAGCAAAGGTACTTTAACGATTATTTTCTCTTGTTGCGTACTTTTGTTTTCTGATTGGTGTGCTTTTTCGGAGCAATGAGCATAGCTTTTCCTCATATTTCTGCACATATAGTGTTAGTTCAGTACGTGTATAATTAGGTCGTGGCAAGTTAATATTGTCCATCACCATGAATTTTAACCACACAGCTCGTTAGGGATTCATTTATAGTCAAAGTTTGAGGTTTTCAACTAAGAGGTTCTTTATTCGAGTCTCATAGGGAATAGAACTACACACTTGGGCCGATGCCCGACTAAAAGAAAATAAGAAAACAATATAATAGCTACCACACAATATGAGTAGTGTCTTACTATATACTTCGAGAAGAGAGTCATCCTATCCATGTCCACATGTCATGTTTCATACTTCATCCTGAAACATGTGAAGTAAGACGAGGTTCTGGAGAGGGGCTCCTGATGGTTGAGTACACTACCAAGATACTCAATAGGTATTATAAACTCTATCTAACGCAAGTTATTGGGACAATACTCTAGAAAAATAATGCAACCAACATTTGCTAGAAAGTAATAACAATTATATCGACTCATGCTCTTTGTCATTTTAAACCAAAAGACAATTATACCGCTCTATTTGAAAGTCTTTCCATTAGTCTCATTATTAGGCGTGTATATAGTGTATGTATGTATGGTATTGTATGTATTTTAGAAAATGACAGCTTGTAGTGAAGCAGCAGTGGTCCACCATGGTTAGTTAGATGAAGCACAACTTATTTCCCCTACATGTTTAGGACTCCATAATTTTTAGGACTAGGGTTAATACTACTTGACTAGGGTATACATACTATTGATTTTGTTATCTTTTATCGTATCTTATTGAAATTGTGATGGTATTTACTTAGTAAGGCCATCTCCAACCCTTCTCTCCAAATCTTTACTCCAAAATGGAGTAAACTAACTCCAACCATTACTCCAAAATACAATATTTCCTTCTATATTCTTGTCTCTTCTATATTATATTATCATCTTTTATTTAAATTTTATTTTCTTATTTCCATTAAAAATTCTATTTTTTTTCTTTTTTTACATATTCATATTTCTTTCTTATATAACCACTTAAAATAAAATTATTTTATCCCACAAAATTTTAAATAATATTATTTGTAAGCAAATATTATAGATTATACATGTTAATGAATTCAAATAAAAGTGAAATCATTGACATACAAGATAATTCAATACATATTACATTTAGTTTAAAATTTAGTTTAAATACTACTTAGTATTCAACTTCCACCTCTAGTATACACCCATAAATGATCTATTAATGCATTACGAAGTGCAAAATGAGCATCTTCGTCCTTAAATTTTTTTGGTCGACCTAAAAATTATTCAAATCAGTGATTTTTATCTACTACCATTTCTACTGTTGGAGTTGGACCTTCCCAACCATCTTGAATTGATGCATTAAGATCGCGCTCATCCTCAATTATCATGTTGTGCAGTATAATACATGAAGATGATTCCACATCATCACAACGACCTAGTGGGGTGAAGAAAGCAAAAATGAAGAGAAAAATAGATGATTATATTAAAATGGTCCAATCAGAAAATAGTCGGCTTGTTGAGGCGATGAAAGATTTACATGAGATAAGAAAAGAAGCTTTGAAGGCAAAAAAAGAAGCTTTGAGACTAAAAGAACTCAAAGAAGAAAACAAAATGTTATTCATCGATGTAGATTCTATTGTCGATTCGAATCGTCGTGAATTTTGGCGACGAGAACAAAAACGAATAATGGATAAAAGAAGTCAACAATTTCCACGGTCACAACCACAACCACAATATTCCTCTGCCCCAGTCACTCAATTCTGTAATGGTTTTGGTGTATTTGGATACGACTTACCTCCCTACTAAATTATTATGTTGTTTAATGTAGTTTCAATTTTTATGTATTTTTAATTTAATGTATTTTCAATTTTAATATGTTTTCAATTTTGATGTATTTTTATTTAATGTAATTTCAAGTTTCACTTTTCAGTTTTAGCCACATCTTGTGTTTTATATTAGTGTCTTTCATTTTTGTGAGGGATGTGTATATTTTTTATACAATTATAGCTTATAATAAAATTAACTTACAATTTTACATAATCATAATATATGCACGAAAATTAATTTATCAAGATTATGTGCCAAAATTAAGATGTAAAATTAATATTATAAAAAATTACACAAACATAATTAGATATATATATATATATATATATATATATAATATGATAAATTAAAAGGGTTTAATAATAAAAAGTAATAATAAAATTGTAACGACCCGACCGGTCGTTTTGAGATCTAGTGCGTCGTTCAGCGGTTTGAGGCCATGAGCAGCTTTATTTCAAGTATTATGACTTGTAGGTGTTGTCGGAATTGAATTTCGGTAAGTTCAGAGTTAATTTGGAAAGAAAATTTTCATTTCGGAAGCCTTAAGTTGGAAGAATTGACTAAGATTGGATTTTTGAGTAAACGACCTCAGAATCATGATTTGAAGGTTCCAGCAGGTTCGTATGATGATTTTGGACTTGGACGTGTGTTCGGATCGGATTTTGGATAACCCGGGAGCATTCCGGCGTATATTGTAGAAGTCAACATTTTAGAAGAATTTCATAAGTCTGGGTTGAAGTGCATTTCAGTGATATATATGTCCGTTTTGGATTACGAGTCTGGGAATAACTCTGTATGGTGATTCTGGAGTTGGGAGCACGATCGGAAGTGAATTCGGAGGTCCGAAGGTCATTTTGGAGTCATTTGGCTAAAGTTAGAAATTTGAAAGTTTTTGAGAAATCTGATCGGAAATGAAAATTTTGATATCGGGGTCGGAATACGATTTCGAAAGTTGGAGCAGGTCCGTAATGTTGAATGTGACTTGTGTGCAAAATTTGGGGTCAATCAGATGTGATTTGATAGGTTTCAGAATCGGATGTAGAAGTTTGAAATTCCAAAGTTCATAAAGATTGAATTGAGTTGCGATCCATTGTTTCGATGTTATTTGATGTGATTTGAGGCCTCGAGCAGGTCCGCATTATGTTTTGGAACAGGTTGGTGTGATTGGACGGGGTCCCGGGGGCCTCAGATGGATTCCGGGTGGTTAACGGATCGAATTTAGAGTCGAGAAAGAGCTGAGGTTGTTGGTGTTTGGTGCGACCGCACCTGCGCAGCAAGGGCCGCATGTGCGGCTTTGGCGCCGCAGATGCGAAAAATTGGTGGCTTGGTTGGGGGCGCAGGTGCGAGGCTATTTTCGCACCTACGAAGGTCGCAGATGCGGAGAAAGGGGCGCAGGTGCGGAGCCGGCTGGAGAAGGAGAAAGCTGCAGGTGCGGGCGCTTGGGCCCACCTGCGGGCGCGCATGTGCGAGCTGGAGATCACAGGTGCGGAGATCGGGCCTGGGCAGTGTGTATTTTATAACCGAGATTTTGGCTCATTTCTCCCATTTTTCATTTGGTGTGGGCGATTTTGGAGAGCTCAAGGAGGGATTTTCATCAAGCAACTCTAGGTAAGTGGTTTCTTCCCATTTATTAGTAAAATATATGATTATACATGGATTTCGACATGGGAATTTTGAGGAATTTGGGGTTTTGAGAGGATGACCTAGAATTTGTATTTTTGGACTTTGCCCGCGAATTTGAGCATGAAATTGAGAGCAAATTATATATTGGAGTTAGTAAAGTCATGGGTAACCTTTATCTTCGAAAAAGTTTAGGAATCCGGGCATGTGGGCCCGAGAGCAATTTTGTCAATTCTACGAGCGGAGTTGGGAATTTATATAAATTGACTTGGTACAAGTATTAGAGTATATTTTTATTGGTTTGCCGTTATTTGGCTAGTTTTGGAGCGTTGTGCATTGACTTGAGTCATCGGAAGGGCTTGGAGGCCTATTATAAATCTTCGGAGCGAGGTAAGTCTCCTTTCTAACCTTGTGAGGGGGAATTATCCCCATAGGTGAAATAATTTAAATATGTGCTGCTATCTGTGGGGGGCTACGTACGCACGAGGTGACAGGAGTCCGTGCGTAGTTACTATTATGCTGATGTCCGGGTAGCCTAGGACCCACAACATGCTTGCCGTACTTGTAACCTTATTGATGAACTTAACAATGATTAAACCTTATCGAACTTGGCAAATGAATTTCTAGAAAAGATTTGAATTTTATTTTTGTGACCATTAAACAGAGAAATTCGTAATTTTCTTGGGTAATTGTTTTCCCGATGTAGTCGGGGTGGACTGTTTGGATGTGTATGCTTGTGTGTGACCTTTTCGCAATTTATATTCCGCGAGCGGGGTGATTTCTTCCACTACTCTCATGGGAGCGGGCTGTACGCTACGACGGGTTAATAGATGCATCTATGGTTCGAGCCGTTCGACCCTTCGGCAGTGCACAATTTACATTTATTGTTGGTTCAGGCCGTCGACTCTCGGCATTGCTTGCGCATGATATTTGCTGCGTACCTTCTGTGATTTTAACTATTTACTGGCCTGGAATTAGAAATTGTCAACTGAAATGACGAAGATTCTAAGTTGTAAAAATGTGTAAGGAAGTTGTTATTTTCCATCACTACTTGTTATTTACCTATGATATCCATGCCTAGTGTTACCCTTGATTTTATTAAATTGACCTCTAGCAAGTGTCAAACTCGACCTCTCGTCACTACCTCTTCGAGGTTAGACGGGATACTTACTGAGTACACGTTGTTTTCGTACTCATGCTACACTTGCGGTGTATTTTTATTGCACAGGTACCTATATATCTAGTGGCCCCGCGTGACGCAGTGATGTGGCTGACCTGGAGACTTAGGAAGGCTGTTTTCCCTCGAGACGACCCGCAACCGACAGAGTCCTCCTCAGATGTATAGTATTGTATTCTTATTTCTTTGTCCAAATTTGTATTCCGGACAAATATTGTATTACATGTATACTTCCTAGAAATTGCTCATGTACTTATGACACCGGGTTCTGGGATGAGTTTGGGATATATTAATTAAATGGATTGCTAAACCAACATTATTTATTCAGCGGACTTTTATTGATTGTTATGTAATGAAATAAAAAGTAACGATTTCAAAATATTTAAATAGGAATTTACTTTAATTATTTAATGGTTGGCTTGCCTGACTCTGGTGTCCGGCGCCCTCATGACCTCAATAGATTTTGGGTCGTGACAAAAATAATAGAGAATTATAATGGAGTGGATGAATAGTGGTCGCTCCAAATAATTTGGAGTGACACCGTTCACCCTCCAAAATGGAGGCAAATTTGCAGCTGGGTTGGTGCAAAATTCCTCCGTTTTTACTATAAAATGGAGTTTGGAGGTAAGAATGAAGGTAGGTGGGAGATGGCCTAAAGACATGCATTTCATAAAAGATATGTTTGAATTTTTTTTGCTCTAACATTAATTGTACACAAATTGTCCTGCAGATAGAAGTCCCCTGTCGACAGAGTATTTCTATTGTTTTCTGTTGATAATACTAATATATTGTCTTCGCTTTTCGTCTTCTTGAGCCGAGGATCTATCGGAAACAATCTCTCTATTCTTTTGGAGTAGGGGTAAGGTCTGCGTACTCCTCAGACCCCCTTGTGGAACTTTATTGGCTTGTTGTTGCTGTAGTATAGAAGTCCCCCGTCAAGACATTATGGCAGTCTACTCAAGAACTGCTATATTGTGTTGATTATTCATTCTTTGTTTATTACCCACTTTTCCTTCTGTTTATGTTGTAGCTAAACCTTTTGAAAATACCTTATGCCTGCTTCTCAGGTGCAGAAGTTCCATTTGTCTCTCTTTCTTTCCTTTCTAAAGTATCACCTAAAATGGAAGAATATTTGATTTTACTGCCATGGAGCTTTTGAAATATATATATATATATATATATATATATATATATATATATATATATATATATATATATATATATATATATATATATATATATATATATATATTACCAGGGAGGTTTAAGGTCGTAGAATGGCTAGTGGTTATGATGGTTTAGTGGTGGTGGTGTGGCGAAGAATGTACAAAAATGAAGGAAAACATTTTTTGTGGCTGTAGAGGGTAGTGTTTACTTCTTTTATATATATTCTGCATGTCACTATATATCATTCTATATAGTAGTATATCTTTTTTTCTCTACATATTGTGTATATCATTGTATCTCAATGCATGTATACCCGACCCACAGTATATTTGTGATATTAATACAATTATTGTTCGTATTTGTACATATATGTACAGTGGCGGAGCTACATGCACTCAAGGGGCGTCAACCCATACCCTTAGTCGAAAAATTACACTATGTAGTTAGGTAATTTTTTTCAAAGTATATATATGTACTATGTATTAACACCCCTTGATTTCTTGGTGAATTTATTTCTTTATATTTTGATTCTCCTTAATGAAAATTCCGGCTCCGACTGTATATGTATAAAAACTTTTTCAGTATCTTTAAGGAAAGTTATGAAATTACGAAAGGTATAAAAAAGGAGAATTGATCAGTAAAAGGTAGCAATAAGCATGCAAAATGGAGAAAGGAACGAAAAATTGAAAGAAAAACTAAAAAGGAAGGTGTGAAAAAAATAAATAATTAGAAAAACAAAATAAAAACAGAAAAGGAAAAAAGATATCAACATTGCACAGTAGGAATACGAGTGAAGGGGGAGAGAGAGAAAGAGTATTGGTTGTGGTGAGTTTTTTTACTGATAAATAGTAGCAAAAGTTTTTGCTTTAGGAAGTTGTGTATTGGGTATTACTACCTCCACTTCACTTTATTTGTGTAGTTTGAGTCCAATTTTTTTTTCTCTAAAAAAAAAAAAAATAGCCAAATATGAGGTATATTATAATTTTCTTTAGAAAAAAGAAAAATGCAATGATGATAAATATGTCATCCTTCCTTAAAAATAAAATAAAATAAAGTATGATAAAGAGGGTAAAGCTGGAGACAAGATTAAAGAGTCTTAGAGTTATAATTTTCTCAACTGCCGTAATTGTTCTTGTTACGTTGTCAATAATCTCGTCGATTATTTGCTACTAATCGTGAGCACTCAACTCACCGCAATTCTCTCTCGAGCAGCTACCATAATTTACTAGACGTATTCTTTTGAATTACTCTAGATGACAATTTCTCACAACTCACTACCACCACACCAAAGTTTCATTATCTTTAATTCGTTTTTAAACCCACCGTATTGATCTCTCATATACCTAGATTGTTCAACTACTAGCTAAATATGTATTCTCTCTCGAGCAATATATGATAAATAAGCATAGTTAATCGATGACTATTTAATTAACTGAAATAAATACGTAGTTGAACAAGTAGAGAAATCTAACAACTTAATTATATAAACACACAACAAACATTTATCGTATAAAAGGTTCCATCAAAACCCTAGATAAGAAATTAACTACTAATAATAGTACGTAGAAATGCAATACTAAATTTATAACCAACAATAAAAATTAGGAAGAATAGAGAAAAAACTCATGATTGATTCTTCCTCCTTGATTATAGCTATTCCTTCCTCCTGGTATGTTGTCTCACTTCAACCTAATGTCTTCCCCTTCAAAAGGACGTTTTTAGGATGTATTTATATCAATTAGTGTATACGACTAAAATCAAGGAGGCCGATTTTATGCTCGTTGCGACATTCAATGTCTCATTTACGAAGGACACCTGATACGACTTCGGGATCGACCTCGAGCCTACATCACGTTCTCCCTCGAGGTATTGCAGACTTCGGGCTAACATGCTGGGGAGGCACGAAGATCGAGATGAACGGCTCTGCAGTAAAGTACATCTCCATGTTTAGGCAACAGTGGAGGAGATCAGTCATAGGTCTTTGTGATAAATGCTAAATGTACTATGTTGGCTCTCTTCCTCCTATATAAAGGGGGGGGGGGGACCCTTATTGTTCAAAGGAGGACACACAATACATTGAATACGAGATATAAGAACATTCTCTGCTTTAATATCAAACATCCTCTTTTCCTCTTTATTAGCTCATTTATTTGCATTTATTGCTTTCTTTTACTTGTTCTTCATTTATAGCCCATCATTGATCATAAATAGCGTACTTCAAGGCTTGAAAGTTCGTTATATCTTCATCAACCACTCGGCCCAGGCCCGAGCCTCGGTCTCAGGGATCCCCGAGGTCGACTTCGAGCCTTCGACTTACGGCTCTCTAGTTTGCTTTCTTTTAGCTTCTGATCGCTTTTCTCACTGTTTCGTGTAAACTCATCTAGCTATAATCACTCAATAACCAGTATTAAGATAAATCACGTATAAAACCACATAACTAAATATAATTATAGTTACCATTTTCACGGTAAACAGTTTGGCGCCCACCGTGGGGCTAAAAATAATAGTGATTGTTTTAGTGCTGGTTCATTGAAAAACGCAAGTTATCTTTTTACACCTTTTCTTGTCCTAAGAATCTTCGGTTTCAGGTCAGAATGTCTAACTCAGTAAGCTCATTCGAAAGTAGCATCTTTGAGGGGTTCGGGAGGAACGATGTGTGCGTCCCGAATGCCGGCGCACCGCCACCAGGCCTTAGCGTCATAGCGCAGCCGACCCCCGAGGGAACAAACTCAAGCAACGACGGGAGCGACGGCATCAGCCATCACACCAGCTGGAACACGTGTTAGAAAGACCCGCGAGAGGATAGAGACGCCACCGTTCAGGAGGACGGGGAAAACAACCTTCAAATAATCTTCGAAATACTACAGGCGCAGCAAGCAGTGATCACCCAGCTACATAACCATAAAAAAACCTCGAGTGCACCCGCAACAGCCCCCCGTATCCGGCCAATATCGGAAAGGGCAGGAAGTAAGGGACCAGCGACCGAGCTTGTCGTCAGGATACTTGGGGACCTCGCCAGAAAAATAGAATTAAGGCTTCCAGAAAGAAAGCCAAAAACACGGAATGGGAGGTACCAACTTTACATCGAAAGTCGAAAGAGCGCCACAAAGGCCAATGAGCCCCGAGCCAAATTAAACATAGACAGAAGCAGGATAACAAACAAAGGTGGGTCCATTAAGGATTCGGAACCCTCCAGGGTGCCCCACTCAACCCGATACAACTACGGGAATGATGCTTCGGGCACCATATCGGACATAAGAGAAATCAGAGACATCAAATGGCCAAAACCTATATCATCGAGTCTTTCCCAAAGAAACCCCAGCCTAATATGTGAGTTTCACGGTACTCACGGTCATCGAACCGAGGAGTACAAACACTTTCCGAAAGAGGTAACCCGATTGGCTAGCAAAGGGTACCTGCGAGGATTTGAATGCAATCGGGCCACGGACCTCCCCCAGAGAGGAACGGTGGCGCGAAAGAATGAAGCCAACACTCCACGCATATGATCGTTAGGGGAAACGACGTCCTGCAGGGACCCATGACCAAGCGAGCGGAAGCATCAGATGCGACGACTGGATAGATTCGGTGCCATACACCCAAGGACATCCTTGCATTCAGTGGCGAAAACCCCGAGACCCCGACTCATCCGCGTAAAAATGCACCGGTAATTTCTTTCATTCCAAATAACGTTCAAATTAAAACGAGTCCTTGTGGATCCAGGTAGCTCTACCAGCGCAATCAGAACGAAAGTAGTGGAACAACCAAGGATACCCGGCCGAGTCATACCTACTTCGCCAACTCTCAATGGGTTTGACACGACCGGCGGGGCAACCAGAGGGGAGATATCCCCTAAAGAATGGCAGGGAAGACTTCCTCACTCCCCATACCTTCGTCGATTTGGACACAATAGAATCAACGATCGAGGAGATGGAACATGCCGCCTTGGCCGGGCAACCTCCAGATCAGAAGGCATGAAGGGAATTCTACCCGAATAACCACCCATCGATTGAGTATCGACCCTTGGTTCAAATCGATGAAACAGAGGCCATATACACTCGGCCATATCGAAGGTAGCGACAAGCGGTGTGCTGGTTCAAGAGGTACAAGGTACGCAATTCACTGTCTATAACGTGAGTCAAACACTGAGCGACGCCGAAACTAGGTATCCCCCTTCGGAGAAACTAGCCCTAGATCTAGTTAGCGCGCCTCGAAGGTTAGAACCTTATTTCCGAATGTCGTCGCATTAGTGTCTTAAGCGACGCACTCGCTTCAGGGCATATTGCATGAACTTGAGATACCGAGTCGATTGGCCAAATGACCCAACGAGCTCGGGGGGAACGATATTGAATATCAACCCCGAACGGCCATCAAAGCCCAGATTTTGGCAGATTTCGTGGCCGACTTCGCGCCCGCCTTGGTGCCCGAAGTAAAGAAATAATTGTTATTAAAAACGGACGCATCATCCGGGGTATGGACCTTGTTCACCGATGGTGCTTCCAACGCGAAAGGGTCCATGATCGGCATCGTCCTAAAGCCACCCACGAGCAATGTAATTAGACAATCCATAGAAACTGCAAAGCTGACTAACAATGAAGCCGAATATGAGGATGTAATTGCAGGTCTAGATGTGCCAAAAACCTCGGGGACGGGAGCATCAAGGCCAAGTGTGATCCCCTCCCGGTTGTTAACTAAGTGAATGGGAGTTCGAGGTCCGAAAGGACAAAATGCGAAAAATAGCGAGGTCGATTCCTCCGCACATCCGGAGGATGATGTGCTCCCCAGAGCCGTTGTGAAGTTAACGAGACCGATGATCAGAGATGGCCACATCGAAATCAACTCTACCAACCCGATGGAATTGGAGGAATAAGTACATAAAATTATCTGAAGGAAGGAAAGCTGCCTGCGGACCCAAAGAAGCCAAGAGCTCTCCGGACCAAGACGGACAGATTCTCAGTCAGCGAGAATAACATCATCTACATGAGAACCTTCGACGGACCCCCGACAGTGTGCCTAGGACCAATTGGTATAGATTACGTGCTTCAGCAAATCAACGAGGGCACCTGCGGAAACCACTCTGGTGCTGAGTCCCTAGTTTGAAAGGTGATCAGAGCAGGCTACTACTGGGACATTATGCAAAAGGACGCTGGGGAATTCGTCCATAAATGCGACAAATGGCAAAGGTTTGCGCCCATAATCTATCAGACCGGTGAACAACTATATTCGATCCTATCGCCCTGGCCATTCATGAAATAGGAGACAAATACCGTCGAACCACTACCCACGACGCCAAGTAAAGCTAGATTTATTCTGTTTATGAATGACTATTTCTCTTAATAGGTGGAAGCACAGGCCTTTGAAAAAGGAAAAGAAGCCATTGACTTCATACGGGACCACATCTTATGTCGATCCAGAATCCCCTCCGAAGCAATCCACGATAACGAAAGGCAACTCGTAGGAGGTAAAGTCACAAAATTCCTCGAGGACCACAGAGACAAAAGAATCTTATCAACGCCCTACCATCCATGCGCCAGCGGCCAAGCCGAATCCACAAACAAAACCATCATTTAGGACCTAAATAAGAAGTTAGAAAGCGCGAAGGGCAAATAGAGGGAAGTGTCGCCCGAAGTCCTGAGGGCGTATCGAACCACTCCTAGGGTCAAGCACGGGGAGGACGCCGTCCTCCCTAGCGCATGGATCCAAAGCCCTAATACCAATAGAAGCACGAGAATCGAGCACCAGACCCATGCATACTCTAGAGGATTCAAACAATGAGGCTATGACCGTGGCCCCTGAGCTGCTCGATAAGAAACGAGAAGCTTCGCTAATTCGGATGGCTGCGCAAAAGCAAAAGATCGAGAGATACTATGACAGAAGAGTTAGCCTTCGATACTTCGGAGTCGGGGACTTAGCCTTAAGAAAGGTCACTTTAAACACCAGAAACCCTAACGAAGGCAAGCCTGAACCAAGCTGGAAAGGACCATACCGTGTCCTGGGATTGATCGGCAAAAGGTGATACAAGCTCGACACCTAAGCGAGCGAGCATCTCCCTGGCAATTCGGACATGTCCGTGATTGAACGATACTACTACTGAGGTAATATTATGACCCCATCTCTTTTCACTTACTCAAAAACTAACCTCCCGCAGGCAACCGGCGGAGGACTCCAGAACATCCGCCAACTTCAAAGAAGCCCCTAGAGTAGACAAATGCAATGCACCCCTTTTCATCCGATCGGGTTTTGGTCCCCGAAAAAAGGGTTCTTTACCAACAACATTTTCAATAAGGCAACATTTAGGTGCCCATTAGAGAAGATATATACAAACATTCGAGACTCAATCACCGTATGACACTGCCCCGAGGAAAGATTCCCCCGCAAAACAAGTCGAAGTAAACCAAAATACGTTTTTGCAGAAAAATAATGTTACGGGTCGGACGGTCAAATGAACCACGCCCGCGTAAGAGGATCAAGTCTCCGAGGGAGAAGACATGCATGCTTGTATCAAACAGTGAAATGAATGTTTTTCATCGAAATATTTGTGCAGACAGTTATCATTAACATCTGAATAGTCAAGACCCGAGGTCGTAAGGCCCCAAGAGGGTAACCTCGGAAATGTGTGATACTGTAAGTCCTACGGGCGTGATCAAAATCCTAAGCGGGTGTACCTAAAATGAAAAGAACACGGTCCCGACTTCAAAAGCTAAGGCTATATATTCGAACTTGTAAGACCCCTAAAAAAACGTATCCTCGAATATAGATGCCGAGGACGAGATACTCGGGACTAGGGATACGACCAGATATAACGACCATAGTCGATAGGCTTCGGCCCAACAATAGCAACAAGTGATTCGGGGACGCCCGACTATCGCCTTAAAAATCAATCCTTCGAAATTATTTTGGAAAGAACCGGTTAAATCATGCTACCTTTAGTGTAAACAAGCGCTTCGAACATTTTCATGTCGGCTCGAGAACAGGGCTTCAAACATTTTCATGTCAGCTCTCAGAAAAGAGTTTCGAACATTTTTATGTCGGCTCGTGAGAAAGAGTCTTTCCCGTTCATCGTAACGACTCGAAATTGAGGCTCTTTTGGGCTGTCGAAGAGTTACATGAACACAAGAAAACTCTGAGTAAATCTCTAAGAAATAAAAAATACAGCCATATCAAAAGTCGCGTAAGTGCCTTAAAGCCAACGCAAAAAGGCCTACGGGCTAATACAAAGAACCTAAAGGGGGAACGCCCTCGAGTCGTAACCCGGCTCGGGGACTGATCCCGGAATGGTTAATTAAAATTTGCGTAAGTGACTTAAAGCCAGCGCAAAAAGTCCTACGGGCTAATACAAAGAACCTAAAGGGGGAACGCCCTCGATTCGTAACCCGGCTCGGGGACTGAGCCCGGAATGGTTAATTAAAATTCGCGTAAGTTCCTTAAAGCCAGCTCAAAAAAGCCTACGGGCTAATACAAAGAACCTAAAGGGGGAACACACTCGAGTCGTAACCCGGCTCGGGGACTGAGCCCAGAATGGTTGATTAAAAGTCGCGTAAGTGCCTTAAAGCCATCGCAAAAGGGCCTACGGGATTATACAAAGAACCTAAAGGGGGAACGACCTCGAGTCGTAACCCGGCTCGGGGACTGAGCCCGGAGTGGTTAATTAAAAATAGCGTAAGTGCCTTAAAGCCAACGCAGAAAAGACTACGGGCTAACCCAAAATTCGAGGGACCAATGAACTCAACCCGACTCGGGGACTGAGCCAAGCTGGTCAACTAAGAACCGCCTAGAAACTTTTCAAGCCAGCCCACGGGTTAATCGAAGAACTTGGAGGACGGACGAGCTCATGCTGAGATTCGATTCGGAAAATGGGCCACAAATGAGAATGCATAAGCCCCCGGGCTAACCACGAAAGGCCTGTAGACCGGTTGGAAGGAGATGTGGACCCTCACCATTCGACTGAAGCAGAGGCCTAGTAGGTCCATCCAGGGAAACAAATCTCAAAATTAATAACCTCCATGGGTAGAGCGGCCAACGCAAGCACAGTCTGTGCTCAAGACCAACGCCTGCTTTGGTTTGAAGCAAGTTACTCGTTCATAATGTACATGTAGATCGTAAATATACCCACGCCCCCAAAGCTCAGGTAGATGCCCAATCGTAAAGGTCGGGGGTTGCTCCGGGCCCGAGTGTGCCCCCGCGCGAAAAGAAGTTACGAAGCCTCGAAATCACGTTTATTTTTCGAGAAAACAACAACTCGATCTTCTATGGCCAAAATGGGTGTCCACCCAGAGGCCGTCCTTGGAATTATCGAAATACCCGGATCGAGGGAAAGTTTCCGCTCAGAGGTTGTTAGTATCCCCTTTATCCCAAGGAAGTCGAGGTTTGATCCTCGTCCAACTTTAAGCAATCTCGGCTCCGGCAGGGGGCTCAAAGTCTTGATGAATGTGATATTGGTCATGGTAGGCGTCCGATTTTCGGACCAATCACACACGCAGGATCGCACAAATAAAAAGAAGAACAAAGTCCAATATCAGATCAAAAGAAAGAATTTCTTATATTGATAGAAGATGCTTACAAGGCCCACAAGGGGATCTTTACACAAAAGGGCATAAAACAAAGGCCTAATCTACAGGCGAAAGCCTAACTTCCGGAGGATACTCCCCGAGGATCCCCTCGCAAGGGACCTCTAGTCAGCGCCTTCGGGTTTACCGCATCCAAAAGCGACAACCGGCGAACAACATGTTTCTCCGCAACTTAAAACTCCCTTTTATTGGGTTCAATATACATGTCATGTCGGTTTTCAGCCACCGATCTACCGACGACATGTTCCTCCTCTTTAAGAACCCCTACTACTACTTCTAGGAAGTCCCTTCTCGGAATATCGAACCAGAGCGGGATGCCAATGTTACCTCCTCGCCTCGAGGGAGGCGGGAGGGGCGAAATACCACACGGGGTCGATAATTAAAGAAGATGAGCAGAAATATAGGTACTTCATGCGGAGATGAGCAGCGGTATATGTACTTCACACACAAAAAGCCATTCGGGCCCTTCCCCGTTCCCTCGGGCCGACAAAAGCAACAACAATAACAACAGTAGAAACAACAACCCAATATAACCCCGACTGGTAAGAGAGGGTCTCGGGAAAAAGATCATGATCATGCTCAAACGGCCACCACCGAACGACCACAAGGGTAAAGGCTTGCACTACGAGAATAGGAAACAGAGATGGGTGGAAAAGTTTGGAGTTTGTTGGAGACAAGAAGAATGGAGTTTGAAGAAAGGGAACCCCTATTTATAAAAGGTCGGTAGCCTCACTAGACAACGCAATCAATGCCTATGGGGAAATCAACCGGCAGCACCATCATTACTTCTCTTCTGGGAAAGTGAAAAGGCAGAGCAATCAATGCCCAAAAGAAACAGTTTGACGAGACGTTTTAAGCCACATGACAAGTTCAAGTCACGAACGCAACGTCATCAGGAAGGGCCTGGGAAATGCCCACATCGAAGCCGTTTCTTATCATTTTATTATAAGAAATGCGGGGACTATCTGTATACGGCTAAAATCAAGGAGGACGATTTTATGCTCGTTGCGACATTCGATATCTCATTTACAAAGGATCCTTGATACGGCTTCGGGATCGACCTCGAGCCTACATCACGGTCGCCCTAGAGGTATTGCACACTTCGGGCTAACAGGCTGGGGCGGCACAAAGATCGAGACGAACGACTCTGCAGTAAAGTACATCTCCATGTTTAGGCAACAGTGGATGAGATTAGTCATAGGTCTTTGTGATAAATACTAAATGTATTATGTTGGATCTCTTCCTCCTATATAAAGGGGGACCCTTACTGTTCAAAGGAGGACACACAATATATTGAATACGAGATGTAAGAACATTCTCTGCTTTAATATCAAACATCCTCTTTTCCTATTTATTAGCTCATTTATTTGTATTTATTGCTTTCTTTTACTTGTTCTTCATTTATAGCCCATCATTGATCATAAATAGCATACTTCAAGGCTTGCAAGTTCGTTATATATTCATCGACCACTCGGCCCAGGCCCGAGCCTCTGTCTCAGGGACCCCCGAGGTCGACATCGAGCCTTCGACTTACGACTCTTTGGTTTGCTTTTTTTTTGATTCTAATCGCTTTTCTCACTGTTTCGTGTAAACACATCTAGCTATAATCACTCAATAACCAGTATTAAGATAAATCATGTATTTTTAGAACCACATAACTAAATATAATTGTAATTACCATTTTCACGGTAAACAATTAGGTTTTATATGGGGCGAAAGTTAAGACTCCAAGTTCGTACATGCGAGCTGGATGGGCGTGCCAAGGTTCGGGCCTCGCGCATCCTTAAGGCACGGTCCCAACTCTTTAGATTTTCTCCTCGCAAGGTCCACTGGGAAATGCCTATACTTTGTTGTTCTTTGTCAAACTAAAAAAGTCTGGCATGCCTATGGTTCACGTGAGGCGCGACCTATAGGCACTCTCCCAGCTTTAGCGTTTCTTCTTCTTCTTGCGCCAAGTCGTTCGATTTTGAACATATTTCCTCCGAATCCCTTCTTACACACTAGAAAACACGTAATGAGCATATTTCACGTGCATAATCATGTGGTCTTTCACAATTCACATTCGGAACGATAGAAAACACTCTCAAAATGCATTTTTGGTCTTTTATTACTAACCTACACTTAAACTCTTGCTTTCCTTAATCAACACTTAAAATGAGGCGCATCGACAAGAAACACATTCAAAGCATACTCTAGCATCACACTAATGATAACATATTTTTTCAATGCTTAGAACCCATCATATGCACTATTTATACTTTTTCTCAAATTTTTAAATTGTGCCAAGACTAAATAAAATATTGTGCGACTCTTTCTAACATCCTAGCCTCAAAAATTAACTCCAATACATTCCATATTATGACTCGCTCCTTGTGACAACTCAAAAACCAAGTTCCATGCCACCCGTGGCGGAGGCAGGATCTCCGCGAAGGGGGTTCAAAAAGAAAAAAGTTAAAAAATATTATAGCTAGTGGGAATTGAACCGATGACCTTACAAAGATTTTGAACCCCCTTGACCACTAAGCTATACTTTTGGGCTGTGTCAAGCGTATTCAAAACTTAATATATTGAGGTAAAAAATAGATTTTGCCTTATGTATACAGTGTAAATTTTCGGCGAAGGGGGTTCGGGTGAACACCTTTCGCCCCCTAAATCCGCCCCTGCTTGCCACTACTTTGCCAACCATGTGCCCTAACCAACAAACCAAATAGAGAAATCAGTCCACATGCTCAAATATAAATTCAAGTATAATTTAACGACTTACATATTAAAGGTATTCGTTCACTCTCACAAAGAAGTCTTATGCCACCCAAGTTCGTACCATAGGCTTGCCCATAGTGTAAGACCCGATTAATTTAAGCTCACAAAATCTAGGATTAAGTAGGTCTTTTTAGGTTGTAATGTAGGCCAAAAGACGAGTAGGATATATTTGGAGAAATAGTGAATGACCCTTCGAAGTACGTTATTATACTACACCTTATTTTCAAGAACCTTCTTATCATGACCACTCAAATGCCCAACCACACAACCATACACAACTTTAAGCACATCATACATGAATAACTCACTAGTCAAGATAAAGCTATATGAGGTGTCTTTTATTTTTGTATAGTTTTCTTCTCTTTTCTTTTTTATGCTCTCCTTAAAGTGGTATTTCAGGTTAGTAATTCTTTCAAACACAAGTGTACATTTTTGGCCTTTTTATGTTTTCACTCAAAAGCTAAGCGATCTCTTTCTTTAATCTTTTGGGGTACTCGACTTTAATATAGGTATCAAATAAAAAGTTTACATGCTCAAAAGGGCTATTGGGGGCAGAGAATTAAAAATAAAAGCATAACCATATAGATGATCATTCTGAAACCACACACATCACACATATTCCACACGTAAGATTGAGTTGGTATATATAACTTGCTCCGGAAGCATTTTGATAATTTTTTCATCTGTGGATTCCTCCACAATATGCATAAGAAAGATAAAAAGTAGAATTACTAACATTAAATCTCCCATAATTTCAAAATACCATGTTTCTCAAATAAACAAGTAAAATAAAAAATAAAAATAAAAAATAAAAATAAAAGTCCATACTTGAAGCCTAAAAATACTTACACCTACAACTACACTGTTAGTTCCCTAACAATGCCGCTAAAATTTGACCTCGTCCAACTATGCCTTAAAAAAATAACTAAGCAGTCATTGCAAATATCTTCTGATTTTAAAGTTCGGAGTCGAATCCCACATAGAACTAAGGTTTAGCTACAACTATTCACTCTCACTAAGAAGACAAATTCAAATAATTTTTCTAAATTATTAAGATTAAGATATTTATTTCTAAGTAATTAACTAAAAAATATTAAAAACCAGTAAAATTATCATCTAAAGAGGATGAAGTTGGAGACAAGACTAAGGAGGCTTAGAGTTATCATTTCCCTATTGCCAGAATCTTTCTCGCTGTGTCATCTATAATCTCGAAGATTTTTTTGCTATTGATCATGAGCACTCAACTTACCGTAATTCTCTCAAACTACTCTAGCTGGCAATTTTTCACAGCTCACTACGACCACGCTAAAGCTTCTTTATCTCTAATCACACTTTTAAACCTGGCGATCTTCCATATATTTAGGGAGTGATGTTGTTTAACAACTGCCTAAATATATATTCTTATTTGAGAAACACATAAATAGGCACAATTAATCGATGACCATTTAATTAACTGAAATAGGTATGTAGTTGAACAAGTAGAGAAATTCAATGACTTAACCTAGCGTATTCTTGCCTCCAATTATGTTGTCTCACTCAAACGTAGTGTCTCCCCTTTCAAAGGGACGTTTTGGCATATCTTTATATCAATTAGGGTTTATACGGGGCGAAATTTAACACTCCCAGTTCGTATAGGAGAGCTGGATGGGAGTACCAAGGTTCGCGCCTTCCGCGGCCTTAAGGCATGCTCCCAGCTCTTTAGATTTTCTCCGCGCCAGGTTTACTGCCAAATGCCTACACTTTGCTGTTTTTTGCCAAGCTAAAAAGCTCTAGCGTGCCTATGGTTCGCACGCGGCGTGACCTATATGTACTTTCCCAACTTTTGTTTTTCTTCTTCTTCTTCTTGCACCAAATCGTTCTATTTTGAACATCTTTCCTTCGGATCCATTCCTACACATAAGAAAACACGTAATGAGCATATTTCACATCGATAAGCATGTGATCTCTCGTAACACATATGAAATAGTTGAAAACACACTCAAAATCATGCATTTTTGGTCATTTATCAGGGCATAGGAGGAGCAAAGCCAACTCCGACACCACTTGAGCAACATATGAAGTTTACAACTGCAGAACTTGATAAGCATATTGATAAGAAGGATGATCTCTTCATAAGAATATTAGAAATTATTAGGAAAACTGTTGTATGTGGCAATGACAAGGCCAATATATCATGTGTTTGTTCAAATGTTAAGTAAGCATATTGATAAGAAGGATGCTGTCTAATTTCATGTTGTAAGATATATTAAGGGAAAATTACTAACATGATGGCTTCAGCAGTAGCAGAAGTTGGTTTTCCCATTAATCCTGGAAGTGCTGTTGAAACTAAATTATTACCAGTTTAGGAGCTAATTAAAATTTGAGTGATGTAACTATAGTTAGTTGTAAACTTTTAGATATTCTAAGTCATGAATTTTTTTTTTTTTTAATATTTAATTTTTCCGAAAGAATAGTTTCTGTCGTAAAAACAGTATCTTGGAACTTCCAAAAATAGAATTTAATTGCCAATAAGTCTCCTTCTACGTTAATGACCTTAGTTTTCTCAGGTAAAATGCATACTTACAAGGTACAATTAATTAAAGGCAAGGAATATTCTTGATTAACATGGCCAACTCAGACAAGGGTGATGTCTATTGCTTTGACCAACAAGCTAAGGTTTGTGGTGAAGTGGTAAGCACTCCTTCATCCTTAACCAGAGGTCTCGGGTTCGATTCCTTGGGTATAGAGTCGCCTTTGTTAGGGAGCGCTTTACATCCCAATGTGAGACTTTCCTGCGTGATCGAGCCCTGATGAAGTAGGCCACCATTAGTGGAAGTTCAAGTGCTCAACTCATATTAGTTAATTATACTTTACAGTGTTAAAATCCACTTTCAACTTGAACGAGTTGAATCTCTTTTTTCAAATTTTCTAAGTCCTACATGCCATGTGCATACTAAATATTTTCTTTTTCAGGGGCATTGTTGAAAATATAACTGAATAACATAAAATTGATAATCTTTCTAACATTAAATTTTTTCATGCGACAGTCATACACTTCAACGTGATACTAAAGCATGCATAGGTCCCGAGTTCAAATTTCATCGTCACTCATTATAAAAAAGATTTTCACATGTTTGGCTCATAATTAAATAAACAAAAGTATGTTTTATGCGACGGAAAACTAATTTTCACCTTCTATATTGGTAGGATTGTAGGAAGTAGTATATGGACATGTTCATTTCAAAACGTTAGACTCAACCGTAAACACTTTATTATCACACAATTTATTAGATGAGCTAGTATAGAAATGTACTACGCATTTAGCCCCCAAGCAACCACTAGTTGGAAAGTGTGGAACTTGGTGCTATAAATGGAAAGTGAAGTAAAGGTAACTTCAATAAATTAGCCTGAGTTTTCACATTGTTGGTGTATAAGGTTTTTGCAAAGTTACTAAATTTACGTAAACTCGTATATCCTCGTATACACTAAAATCTACAACGAGTTGGTATCTTTGAAATTGGAGCTTTTTTTTAAAATTAAAGCCAAACACGCAGGTTATGTGCCCTGGGGTGTTGGGAGGTTTGGCAAGGCCCCTACCATGTCTATATCAACAAAAAGAAGGTTACGTACAATGGAGGGGGACATGGACCTTACCTCCTACAAAGAAAGATATGAAAGGCAAGGTAATGAAATTATATTCTACCTTTCATATCTGCAAAAGAATATACATCAACTTACAAAAAAATTGGCCTTATCATACCTAATTCTAAGGCTAGGTAGTTGCCATTTATCAAGCTGAAAAGGACCTTTGGCATTTCTTGGGAGCTGCTGAAATGTGTACTAGTAGCCATTGCTCCCATTTTTAGCTACATTTTTTTGCTAAAGTATCCACCACTTGGTTTGTTTCTCTGAAGTAGTGAGCAATATTAATTTCAGCGTTGTTCTTGATCCTGGTTATTTCATCCATCACGCCTTTCAAATGAAGGTTATTAGTGTATCGGGCATTGAGCATATTGGCCACTATCTGCGAGTCAGTCTCTAGATAGAAGTCATTATACCCTTGTTGAATACACCATTGAATTCCTACTTTGGCAGCCATTGCTTCCGTGCTATTGTTGGAGTTGCTTTGGACTGGTAGGGAGAACGCCATAATTAGATCCCCTTCTTCATTTCTAGCAATACCACCTATTCCAGCGCTTCCCCTTTCTTTTAAGTAACTTCCATCCGTATTGATTTTAATCATTCCATTGGATGATTTTTTCCATGTAACTTGATGTACTATCAGAGTCGGATTCCACCGCTCTACTTTCTCACAGAAAATTGGCCATGAATCTATCATTTTGCATCTGGGGAAGGCCACAGACAATGCTGCTTGAACAATCCACTTTACTTGGTACTCCATTTTCCTCCGTTGAAACTTCCTTTGATCTCCATATCTACATGCTGTCCAATTTTTCCAGATTTCCCAATTGATTGCTAGTGGAACTGCACGAAGAATGAAACTGTGTATTTTGTTCTTTGGTTTCTCGTCCCACCATTTTTTGAGGACTCTCCTAACTGGCCAGTTTTCATGTTTGATCCCCATAGGAGCTCCAAATTAGTTCCAGAGAAATTTGGTCGTGTCCCCCTTAATGAAGACATGTTGAATGGTGTCCTCTTTGGGACTCAGACAACACCTGCATCGAGAAACAATTTGGTTACCAAATTTGGCAATAATTTCATCGAAAGGAAGCTTACCTAAGTATAGTATCCACGATAGAAAAGAGATATTAAAAGGAATGTTGTTGAGCCATATCCTGTTTAGAGCTTCATTCTTCCGCTTTCTGCTTCTAATCTTCTGCCAGGCACTCTTGTTAGTGTAGTGTCCAGTTGATTTTGCGTCCCAAATGGCGTAGTCATCTTTATTAGGATCTCCCAGAGCAATGTCTTTAATTTGAGCAGCTGTGTGGTCGTCAAGAATATTGGTCAACTTTGTCATATCCCATCTCTCCTCTGTTATGAGTTCCCTGACTGTGGTGTTCTTACTTATTCTTCTGTTAGGAAAATGATCTGCTAAAGAACCTATTCCCGACCAATTATCCCACAAAAAGCTAGATGTTCCTTTGTTGATTTTCATGTGAATACTGCTTTCTACTATGTTCCTTATTTGGGTCATATGTTTCCATGCATGTGAGTTCCCCTGTGTCTATTTCTTAGACACCAGGTGTGATCTGATGCATTATTTTGCTCTAAGGTAGGACGCCCATAGTGAGTCCACAATTCTAAATCTCCACCATTTTTTCATGGCGAGAGTGTTGCTGATGTATTCCATGGACCTTACACCACTTCCTCCTTCATCCTTTGGAAAGCAAAGATTCCTCCACGAGCTCCAATGATATTTCTTCTTGTCACCTGCAAAACCCCAGAAAAGGTTAGCAAAAGATCTTTCAATTAGTTTTAAAATGCCCTTTGGGGGGCTCATATGTGATGAACCAACGGTCATCCTAAATAATTTTAGCTATATCTGTGTTTAGAGGCTCCGAAAGCCTCTGTTAATCTCACCTCAAGATGCGTGCGCAACCCGAGCAGGTAGCCAAGAAGCTTCCATGTGAAAATTTGATAAAAATGGGATTTTTGAATTGAATAATTGAATAAAGTTGACTTTGGTAAATATTTTTGGTAAACGGACCCGGACCCGTGATGTGATGGTCCCGAAGGGTCCGTAAGAAAATATGGGACTTGGGCGTATGTCCGGAATCGAATTTCGAGGTCCCAAGCCCGAGAAATGAATTTTTAAAGAAAATTATTTTCTAAAAATAATAAAGGAATTTGAAAATGAATAATTATGGGAAAACCGTGTTACCGGGCCCGTATTACGATTCCGGAGCCCGGGACAGGTTTATTATGTGTTATTTTTCCTATTTGTGAAATTTGGTGTAAAACGAATTTGATTTGATTGGTTTCGAATCCAAATGAGGAAAATTGGAATTAATGAAGTTTTGAGGTTTTTAAAGAATTTGAAATTTGGCTTGAAAGGTGATCTTATGTTCCCGAGGCCCGAATGAAATTCTGAGACCGGGAGTAGTTCTGTTGTGTCATTTATAACTTGTCTGCAAAATTTGAAGTCATTCCGAGTAGTTTAGGCCGGTTCGGCGCGTTAAAGTGAATTCTAGAATTTCAAAGTTCTTAAGTTTGATTAATTTGGTTTTGGGGTTTGATTTCGAGTTCCGTTGTTGTTTTTCATGTTCCGGAAGTTCGAGCGAGTTCGTATCACGAATATAGACTTACCAGTGCTTATTGACAGGGTCCCGAGGGGCTCGGGGGTGTTTTAGACCCCCGGGAGCTAAGTTGGAAAAACCAGAAAATCTGCTATCTGGTTTCCTTCTCTGCGATCGCAGAAGGTGGGTTGCGATCGCGGAGAAGGATTTTTGCTGGGCTAGTGATTGTTCATTGCGATCGCAGACTCCTCTCCGCGATCGAAGAGGTCTGGGTTCCACACCTTCGCGATTGCAGCCCGTTTCTTGCGATCGCATTGAGTCGCGTCTGGTCCGGATGAGTTTGTTCTTCGCGATCGCAGGACCCCTGCCGCGATTGCAGAGGTCTCGCTAGTTGTTCTTCGCGATCGCAAGACCTCTACCACGATCGGAGAGGTATGGCCAGTTGGCCTTCGCGATCGCAGGCCCCTTGTCGCGATCGCTGTGAAGGAATCGCTGGGCAGTGTTATAAAATACGGGACTTAGCCTTGTTCCTCCATTTTCATCTTCCTCTCCAAGATTTTAGAGAGCTTCTCAAAAGACCTTCCACCACTGTTATTGAGGTAAGTAAATTCCATAGTTTTACTAGTTTCAAGCACTAATTCCTAGGTAAATTCACTACTAAATCATCTAAAAATCATAGAATTAGGTAGTAATTTTAGGGTTCTTGAGGATTTTTGGGATTTTCCATGTTAGGCCATGAATTCTTGTATAAATTACATAACTTCGATCCTTAGACTCCGGGTAATTAATTCCTTCATGAATTTTCGAAAATCCGAACGTGTTGGCCCGGGGTCGAATTTTAGTATTCTCGGAGGAATAATAGTAAATGTATAATTTGGCTTGGGAATTGGTTTATTGAGTACTTATTGATGTTAATAAATCCATTATGTCTAGATATTCCCGATTCGGAGTTGGATTNGAGAGTTATTAAGTGATTTATTTCAGTTGAGGCTTACATTCTTGAATTTATAATTCTGATGCGAGGTTGGTTATAGCTGAGACCCTTGTCGGGCATTTGTTGATGTTGTAATTGATGATTTCTCCTTGCCGAGGCAATAGAATTGTATTGATGTATATCTATGCGCTTGAGACTTCCTAGTGTTGACTTTCACATTATGTTGTTTCTTTGTGTTATTATTTACGCACGAGGGGACATTCCGTGCAGAGTGATTGTGAGGTTATGCACGAGGGGACATTCCATGCCGAGTGTTACTATATATGCATGAGGGGACATTTCGTGCCGAGTGTTACTATATATGCACGAGGGGACATTCCGTGCCGAGTGATTGTGAGGTTATGCACGAGGGGACATGCCGTGCCTTTTGCTGTTCCTTATCTGTTGAGAAGTTAAATTCCTGCCTTTATTTCTTTTACATATCAGTTACTGCCCTGTTCTGCCGTGCTAGCAATTGTTGTTCTTTTTACCCCCAGCATGTCCTCCCCGTATCTGTCTTACTTGCTTATTTCTGTTGCCATTTTTCCTGTTATTATATAAAACTGTACAAGTACATATGTTGTTGTTGGTCCTAGCCTCGTCACNAGAGCATCTCATCAGTTCACACAGGAGCCATCGAGGTAGACCCGCAGACGTTCGTGGGCCTTGACGTCACCTTCTACTATTCACTTTCAGCTCTGTCTTACTTTGTATTTCAAAGACAGTCCTATGTACTTATTTTCAGACCTTTTGTTTGTAGTAATCTCTTAGACAGTTCATGAGTATGTGAGACCAGTTCTGGGATTTGTATATGGGTTTTATGTCGAAATTCCTATGTTATATTTTGGTTATTTGTTAAATTTCCTATTGTGGGCCATCGATGCCTTAGTTAACTTGCTCGTTTTAGTTGTTAATGAGTTTTGCTTAGTTCAGACGTTGGCTCGTCTAGCGGGTTCACCGTTAGACGCAGTCATGGCCCGAAGGTGGGATTTCGGGTCGTGACAAGTTGGTATCAGAGCCCTAGGTTGCTTAGGTCTCACAGCTCACGGACAAACTTGGTAGAGTCTGAGGGATCGGTACGGAGACGTTTGTACTTATCCCCCAGAGGCTGCAAAGTTAGGAATAATTTCACATCTTTCATTCTCTGTCGTGCCAATTGAATTCTGAATGCTAATTGAGTCTCTATTTTACTCTCTCACAGATGGCGAGAACGCGTGCTTCCTCATCGACCGACCAATAGCCCGATCCTCCTATTACAGCTCCTACGAGGGGCCGAGGCCGAGGCCGAGGCCGTGCTAGAGGCTGAGGCAGAGCTAGAGCAGCAGCTCCAGTAGAGGACCCACAGGTAGACTTTGCCGGTGAGGTTCCTACTCAGACAACCTAGTTGGACCAGTTCAGGTCCCGGAAAGTGCGTGGCTCAGGCCGGTCTTCTTCCCACTGCACCATCTGGATCTCAGGCTGGGGGAGGGACCCAGACTCCTGCTATTCATACGCCAGAGCAGTTTGCCACTCAGTTCCAGACTCCGACACCTCAGATGGCCGGGGTAGTTCAGTCAGGTATTGTGGCACCAGCAGTTGAGGGAGCAGCCATGTCCGCAGATGCTCTTTGGAGGTTGGATCGGTTCACCAAGTTGTTCACTACTACATTTACTGATGCACTATCAAAGGATCCTCAGGATTATTTAGACAGTTGTTATGAGGTCCTTCGGAACATGGGCATTGTGGAGTCCAATGGAGTTGATTTATCTACATTTCGTCTATCTGGCACCGCCAAGACTTGGTGGAGAGATTTCTGCTTGACTAGACTAGCTGGGTCTGCATCTCTGACTTGGGCTCAGTTCTCTGAGTTGTTCTTGGGGAAGTTCCTTCCAGTTACTCAGAGAGAGGATCTTTGGAGGCAAGAGCATTTACAGCAGGGCTCCATGTCCGTCACTCAGTACGAGACCAGGTTCATTACGCTGGCCAAACATGCCATTATGATACTCCCCACCGATCGGGAGAGGGTTCAGAGGTTTATTGAGGGTCTAGCTCAGCCCATCAGGCTTCAGATGGCCAGAGAGACGGGTACTGATATCTCCTTTCAGGATGCAACCGATGTGGCTAGGCGCATTGAGATGGTATTATCCCAGGGTGGTGGACAGGGGTCTGACAAGAGACCTCGTCATTTTGGCCGTTTCAGTGGTGCCTCATCTGGAGGCAGAGATCCCTTTGGCATAGGTCATCCTCCTAGGCCTTATCAGTCGGCACTCCAGGTATCCCGCAGTGCACCTTCAGTGTTCATCAGTGCACCGCCGATTCAGAGCTATCAGAGTGGTCATTCTGGTCGTTAGGGACAGTTCCAGGGTCAGTATTCTCAGTAGCCGAGGTCTTGCTTCACTTGCGGTGGTATGGGGCATATTTCAAGGTTTTTCCCCCGAGGTTTTGGTGGTTCTCAGTATCAGGGTTCTCGTTCCATGGTTCCCGCATCCCCTCAGCCAGCTAAAGGTAGTGGTCGTGGTGCCTGAGGTGGAGGTCAGACGCATAGAGGTGGAGGGCAGGCCATGAGAGGTACCGTGGCAGGTAGATCCAGAGATGTACAGGTTGAAGGGGCTCATCCCCGGTGTTATGCTTTTCCTGCTCGTCCAGATGCTGAGGCTTCTGATGCAGTTATTACAGGTACGGTTTCAGTTTGCAGTCGAGAGTCTTCGGTGTTATTTGATCCGGGTTCTACATTCTCCTATGTGTCTTCATATTTTTCCCCGTATTTGAGTATGCCCCGTGATTCCTTGGGTACTGCTGTACATTTGTCCACACCGGTGGGTGATTCTATAGTGGTAGATCGAGTCTACCATGCTTGCGTAGTAGCTATTGGTGGTTTGGAGACTCAGGTTGATCTTTTGCTTCTTGATATGGTTGCCTTTGATGTTATATTGGGGATGGATTGGCTATCTCCCTATCATGCTATTATGGATTGTCAGTCCAAGACAGTGACCTTGGCCTTGCTAGGTGTGCCTCGGTTAGAGTGGAGAGGGACTCCTAGTCATTCCTCTGGTAGAGTTATTTCTTATATGAAGGCTCGGCGCATGGTCGAGAAGGAGTGTTTGGCCTATTTGGCCTATGTTCGGGATTCTAGTGCTGAGGTTCCTTCTATGGAGTCTGTGCCCGTGGTTCGCAAATTTTCAGAGGTGTTCCCTGCTGACCTGCCGGGTATGCCCCCCGACAGGGATATTGATTTTTGTATTGAGCTAGCTGAGGGCACTCAGCCCATTTCTATTCCCCCGTATCGTATGGCGCCGCCAGAGTTGAAGGAATTAAAGGAGCAATTACATGACTTGTTGGATAAAGGCTTCATCAGGCCTAGTGTTTCACCTTGGGGTGCTTCAGTATTGTTCGTGAAGAAGAAAGATGGCTCAATGAGGATGTATGTTGACTACCAGCAGCTGAATAAGGTTACTATCAAGACCAAGTATCCTTTGCCGAGGATTGATGACCTATTTGATCAGCTTCAGGGTGCTAAGGTGTTCTCTAAAATAGACTTGAGGTCTGGTTATCATCAATTGAGGATTAGGGCTTCTGATGTGCCTAAGACAGCTTTTCGCACTCGTTACGGGCATTATGAGTTCTTGGTCATGTCGTTCGGGTTAACCAATGCCCCCGCTGCTTTTATGGAGTTGATGAATCGGGTATTCAGGCCTTATCTGGACTCCTTTGTGATCGTGTTTATAGATGATATTTTGATATACTCTCGCAGCCGAGAGGAGCATGAGCAGCACCTTAGAGTC